>OMLP01012133.1:7146-25399 GCA_900302685.1 Spondyliosoma cantharus | reverse complement strand
GGTGTATTTTGTGAGTATCCTTGAGGTGTATGTATGAAGTGCCCTCCCTTCATCCCTGGTGCCAGAAATAGCCGGAGCTGGTGGCGTTCTCCAAGGTGACCAGGGGGATATGATGACCCCCGGCTTCCCCGAGCAGAACTACCCAAATGGAGCGCTGTACCAGGTACGGCCACTCACACAGGAGAGGAGACATAATAAAAGCTCCAGTATGACAGCTACATGGTAACATGCACTTACACTGAGGTTGTTTACATCTGAAGAGGCACCGCTGACCTTTATCTGAGGATGTTAGGTTGCAGTACACCAATTTACACAGTGTGCACTCTGTGACAGACGGGAAATAAATATTTAACTCGGAATAAACTTTACTAGGATCATTATTCTTTTCTACCTAATCAACTATAGTGTTATTGTATTTTTCGCTGGCAAACCTGTAGAGAAATAACACCCTTCTCTGCAGTTCCCCGATAACTTATTGCACATTTTAGCATCTTTCAGCTCATTGTTTTGGTTTTACAGGCCGCAGCTTTACTATTTTGGTTCCGTCTCATGCTCACGTAAGCATTTTTCCAGACACAGCTGTTTTATAACTGAGAATCATTTAATTCTAGCTCTAGTTAAAGAAATGTACGGTAGCTACTCGTGCAGCACCAAATGTAATTTGGGCCATCTTAATGGTGTGACTCGGGGAAAGCAGTTGGGTTAATCACCTTGGAATAGGGGTAGCTGGATTTATTAAGTTTTGGATAGATCCAGGCAAGTTGTTTTCGCCTGATTGAAATCATTATGATAAAATATGCAGACACGGAAAGAAGTTGATATAGCTTCAGAGGAATTTTGTTCATTTCAGCAATGTGTGAAATATTTCAGGAAATCAGTGTATTTCCTATTCACAATGTAGAAACACAAGGTTTAATAACCTAGACTACTTGACATAGCTGTCGTATACTCTTAGTGGTCACAGGTTGCATTGTTGTGTCTGTAATGTTATTTAAGGGCTACCTTTTTGTTAACATGTGGATTATGTCTTCAATTAGATTCATTGATTAGTTGAATTTAGTTTTAAACCTGCTGCCACTAATTATGGAAATCCATGGCAATTAAATCTACTGACTTCAAAAAGCAGATCGGTTTAGAGAGAGACACATACATTAGAGAGGTTTATTCAGTTTTATTCCAAAATAATTTGATAGTGGATTGTGCTAATTAACTCCAACTCACTAATAGGAAGATGTCCTGGATATTATACCATGCCATATTAGATTTACTGTAGTGGTAAACAGCGTGTTAGTACTGATTAGCATGTAAAGATTACAGATTAGCATCTCAAAGTAAATCCATCAGTTTTGGATTTCAGGACTGTCACATTGGCATTTAGTCTTAAGCTGTGATTAATGCATCTCATTTTATTTGGGTCAATAGTCAGGGCTTGCACGCTGGGTTTGGATGTGGAGTCAGATGGTGTTATTTGGCTGTCATCATGATTTCATCTTGCTGTGGTTTAGTATTACAGGTCAGCACCTGTCCAAACAAGAGCTGAATCACATTTAGGTATCAATTCAATCAAGTGTGTCAAAATGCAGCTCTGCAGAAAATCAACTGTTGCCATTTGCTATCTTTAAAATAGGCTGTGCAAAACAAGATTTGGTATAAAATTATTTGGGGAAATGATTTGGCGATGCCGGTACAAATGATTGCTGTGTGTCTCTTTGTACTTTATTTTTATGTCGGATCAGTGGAGAATCACGG
The DNA here is from genome assembly GCA_900302685.1 of Spondyliosoma cantharus. Lineage (NCBI taxonomy): Eukaryota > Metazoa > Chordata > Actinopteri > Spariformes > Sparidae > Spondyliosoma > Spondyliosoma cantharus. Next base: position 23,650 of record OMLP01012133.1, on the reverse strand, counting down.
TGCCTGAGGGCGAGAAGGTTCGGCTGACATTTACTTCCTTTGACCTGGTCCCTGATTTCTGTGGAGACTATGTTCAGGTCTATGACGGTGACAAGGCTGGCTCTTCTTTACTAGGTAAGCATGACATTAAACAAGTTTCTAGTCTATGAAGTGAGGGAAACAAGAGGAAGAAGACTTTGCACCATGAATAAAAGATGAGCTCAATTAAAAGTTTGGGGAGTTGTACAATGGAGAGAGACTCTGGAGTCTATTTTGAACTTATTGGATCAAAGTATGTCTGCATAGACTTCTTAGTTAAAGTTAAATTGATCTAAACTCAATCATCTAAACTGAAATATGTAGATGTTGCTGTTGTTGCACAATCCTCTGATATTGTTCATCACTTTTTAACACTGACTATGATCCATTAAAGGTACATTCTGTGGTGGCGCAATGTCAAAGCCAGTGGTTTCCAGTGGCAACACAATGGTTGTCCGCTTCAAAACGGACCAGAGTTTGACTTCTAAAGGATTCAAAGCAACTTACACCAAGTCGAGTCTCCCGACTGTTGCTCCACCCGCAACAACAACCAGACCCACAACAACAACCAGACCCACAACAACCTCCAAACCCACAACAACTCCAACAAAGCCCACTCCAACCCCCACAACTTCTGGTAAGTATTGTCTCCAAATCTACCTTTCTGTTTCACTGTTTCCTCTTCTTTGCTTGAACGTCCTATATAAGGCTAATTTTTAGGTTCATACTTTTATTTTGGATGACTGCTAGAATAGGTATATTTGTTTTAATGCTCAAAAAACACAACAATTTCCTCAAACTGTGCAGTGCTGCAGTGCTGTATTCCCCGTCTGTCTGAAATGCTCTGTTTCAGCTCCTGTCTCTTTAAGGATACCAGGTCTCCTCTGATTGGTCAGCTCGCACACACCTGATTGAGCACAACTAACAACAACAGAGCAGCTGTGCTAAAATCATTCTTGTGACTCCGTGACAAATTGTGATGTCACAAAGTCCCAGAATTAAAGGCGGCACTTTCAGGAGCAGTTTCAAGACCTTTTACATGCACAAGAACCGATATGAAAGACTGAAGGAAAGGAGAAAAAGCGAAAAAGGTCTCCTCTTTAATGTAGAAAAAATTGGTCAGTGACTGTAAAATTATGACATTACAACCTTAAACAATAAATACACTTTTTTTTTTACTCGTTTTCTATAATATTCTTTAACGCAGAGACAGAGACAAATAGTGACCGAACAACTGTCACTATTTCTCAAACTGTGTGGAAAGGAAAAATGTCTTCATCATATTTGATAACCACGAATAACCAAATGACAGCATCAACCTCAATGTAGCTGAACAGCTTTTTAACAAAATCGTCCATTACAGCCTTGTTTTTAACTGACTTCAGAGATTTCTTATTATTAACGGAAATCAGTTATCTCTTGGGAGTTAATGCTGATACACAACAAACTACAATATTATTATCTACTGTAGGTGCTCACATGGCCTGTGAGGGTCATCTGCTGGCCAAATATTGTGCCTCCATGTGCACTTTTCCCACCACAAACACTGCTCTTACAAAGTGACAGCTGAGGATGAATGCAAGCAGCTCTTTGTGCAGGAGAAGGGAGATCTCCCTTGAGGTTTCTCTATTCATCTATTGGAAATCAGACATTTGCTCTCCAGTGGCCAATTAAGGTACTGCATAATGAACCTGGTCATGAAGCTGTTTTGTATCAAAGCGGCCGGTCCTCGTCAATTAAATTCAAAAGAAAGAGGATTAACTCACACAGAAAACCCAGCTATTGATCCAGGTTTCCTTCTTCTTCTTAAGACGACTGACACAATGAAATGTGAATATGATGAAATATTGTTTTCAACATTACTTCCTCCAGGGCGTAAAGGAGTGATCCAGTCTGAAGGTTTCCCAAATTCATACCCTGCTCACGCAAATAACTCCTGGGAGATCGTCGTGGCCAAAGGATTCCTGATTAAATTTCAAATTACTGACATTGCCATCACAGGAGAGACTGGACAGTGCAAGGAGGACAAGCTGATCATCTCAGACAAGTACAGCACACTAGGTGAGCCACGGCTTCATCTTTTACTCTTTTATATCAAAAACACTGACTTGTTTTTTGCTATTTCTGCATAATGCAATCTCTGTTTTTGGGGCCACGTCTGTCTTTGTGTAGCTTGATTAGCAATTTGGATGCTGCAGCAACCAAGCAAACAGTTAATATACATCGGTTTATAATTCAACCTGTCAGTCTAAAAGAGGACTTTGGCTTGTTTTTGCTGCACGTTGCTCAACTAACGACTCTAGGGCTGTCTGAATATCACAGTATCAGTCCCCCTGCTTTAAAACTGTCGATTAGGATCTTCTTTGCTCAGAGCCCAGCAAACTATAAATTACATCTCATTATTATTCACTTCAGTGGCTGCAGTCAGGCTGATACCGCTTTATCAATGGCTGAGTTCTCAAGGACTAAAGCGCTGAGATATAGAAGCACACGCTCTCGGTGAAACACACACAGATAGGTGACGGGAGGAGTGTGTTAACGGGTGCGTCCTGTTATTTCGTGGGGTATGTGTTTGTCGCGTGAAATGAGAAGCAGAAATGAGGGCCTTTAAAGTTGGATTATGTGAGTTCTAAAAGAAGATATACCACAATAATCCTTATACTACTAAAAACTTCATAAGCAGTAAAGCACATTCAGCACACATCAGTTCACTGTTGGCTCATTTTAGATAATATTCAATTACTTTTTCTCTTTTTTTTTCAGTTTTCTCTCCATTTGGTTAGGTTTAGGTGGTTTGGGTTAGAAATTAAAACCCTTTCACCACGTTAACCACTTGTTAGAGAGAATAACCTTTTCCAGTCGCAAAGCTACGACATTACAAAAACATGATTGATCAATTGCAATAAAGGAGCAACAATAAAGGGGCTCTGTGGAGCTTCTTTGTACTGCTGGAAGCTGGTTATTAGTTTATGTTAATACGCTCCATTTATAGACTAACCAGCTACTGTTATTCTCTGTTAGTGAGTGTTGAGAGGCACTGTGACGAGGCCCCTCGAGAGCGGGCATAAAGTCACATCCTTTCGACCGAGTCCCTCACAAAAAAATGTACAGTCCAGCAGCATTTAGCAACGTAAAGGCAACTGAGAGAGACAAGGGAAGATCTAATTTTTCACATCACGTTACAATCCGCTCACATATGACCAGCGAAAAAGTGACTGATAGATACAAACTGCTTCCAAATGCTATGTAGAGTCCCTTTATGTTGTATTGGGATGTTTCCATGAGCAACACCAATACAGCGACATGAGCTCTTGCGACGTTTAATAGTGTTGCTTTTAGCTACAGCTAACAAATGACTGCCTGTAAGGGGAAAGGGCTCTGATGCTAGTTCTGTAGATCCCACTGAGAATTGGCAAATTGTTTTGGCTCACTGGTCCAAATGCTGAACATGAAGCTAAGAGACTGATATATTTTTTCTCATAGGGGCTAAAAGGCAAAGAAAATATTGGACTTTTCTAATGTGAGAGAGGCACAGCGAAGCTATGATTGTGTTCAGTTAGCTGATGAATTCACACTCAGACAGTAAAGCCACCTTAATTGTTGGTCAGCATCTCCATCCATCAATCACACATGACACAATCAGCCTCGCGCCAGCACACACTTTACTTACAGCAAACAGCGCTTACAGTATTTACCCGTCTTATCTGTTTTTTAGCTACATTCTCTGAACCATCCGTCTAATCCTGGCTTCTCTCTTCATTTACCTCCATCTTTTACCCTCTGTCCTTCCACCTCCCTCAACCTCAGGCACACACTGTGGCTACCTCATCCCCCCAGTGATAGTCAGTGCCAGTGACACAATATCTGTCACCTTCCAGTCCGACAGTCGCCTCACAGACCGAGGATTCTCTGCCAGCTGGGAGGCTGTGTACCCCGAGGATATCGCAGGTACTAAGGACACGCACACAACACACACACACACACACACACACAAACCGGAACACACTCACATCTGCTGAAGCAGCTCAACACCTCATTAAACCTAACCATAAAACATTTCCCTCCTCTGTCACGTATTTATAGAAAAGGCAAAGTCATTGCATAGGCAGTGTGAACTCTGCTCAGCAGGGGTCAGAGTACAGTGTGAAGCATAAAAGGGGAGATAAAACTGCTTTATCTTCTTCTTTATCATGATTATCAGGAGGGAAAATGAGGTGAGACCCCACGTGCAATGGTGGAAAAAGTACTTTAAGGCCACTGATAGTTTCGGTATGTGTAACAGAAGACACATTGTATTTACTAAGTTGCATTTTGTACATGAAATTATAGCAAGCCCTGATGAAGACCTAATGCTTGAAACGCGTTGGCTTTTTTAATGATTTGGTCACTACAGCAAAAACTTTTTAATACTTCCTTCTACTTTTTTGATATATTGATACTTTCTATTGTGGAGTGACTGGACTGCCTTGGTAATCACCCTTTATCCCGTTTTCCAAGAGCATCCGACAAAATTTGTCAAAAAGAGCAACCAGACATCTTCTCTTTTTTTTTTAAATAGTGTACAATGTACAATATTTGTTATGGAATGAACCATAAACACTGTCCTGTACCTCACATTGATATTGTGGCACACAGTTTTATGCCACTTACTCATACATATCTGAAAACTTTACCGTTAATATATGGACACTGTATATATTTTGGATTTTACCTATATTTTTGGATCTGCATCTCACATTTTCTTATACAGCTCTGATTTGCACCACACCGTCGACCAGTTTGTATATACTGTATGTTACACGAAGATATTTGCAATCTTTACTTCTTGCTGCTGCACAGAAATGTCCCTCAGGAGAAATAAAAATCTTATTCTAAAAGCTGGTAAAAGACCTTTTCTTTCTTGACGTTTTTTGGCTTTAACATATCATTACGAAGTAAATGTTGATTGGACAATACAATGGCTATGGAATAATGACACCATCTGCATTTAGATTGGATCCCTATAAACCTCGCTTTCACTGTGCAGTTTTGTCTGGCACCAGGCACGAAATCTCCTGACAAAAAATGACGGCTGGCTGGCGATCCAGTCAGGCAGGCAGATTGGCACCATTTCTGTCTGCTTTCACAGCTCCATTATAGAATAAAGGAATGAATAAACTTGTGTGTTCTCCTGTGTTGCTGCACCGAGAACAAAGTAAAGCGATCGAGTTGTCTTTGCGACATCAATAGTACCAAGTTGTCTGGGGGAAAATTGTCTGTTTCTACTTGATGAAGAAAACCTATTAATTACCGTGAAATGTTACTCAGTTAAGGTAAAAATACATGAATAAACATAAATTAATTACTTTCCACCAGTGCCCAGAAATATATTTATATTTGTGAGTAGTGAGTAAAATGGAGCAAATGTCATTAATATATTCTATATTTACTCCTGAAGACTCTCTCTTCCAACAGGCAGATACTGTACCTTGTCTACACTTATCTAATTATTATCCTATATAATTATAATATGATCACGTATCTGTTGTTGTCATTCTCTGTTTCAGAAATCCAAGGCTGTGGCTTTTCTTCCCATGATCACATCGGTGTTATCAAGTCCCAGAACTGGCCTATGAACTATAAGGCTAACACGGAGTGCATGTGGAACATCGTTGCTCCTCCTGGAGAGAAAATCACACTGAACTTCACACACTTTGACCTCGAGGCCAAAGATTTCATAACGACCAAATGCTACGATAACATAATGGTGTACGACATCAATAGTTCGACTAATGCGCTGAATGAGAAGCACGGTGCGTTTGTTTGCGACTGGCTGATCCCAAAACTGTTTATTTTTTTCATGGTAGTCTATAACATTTCTTCTGCATCTACATTAGCACTTGTATGTCCTGTGGGTCACTATATTTATTGTTTCAACATATTTTAGGTCCATTTTGTGGGACCATGCTGCCTCCTTCCATCCAGACAACAGGCGACAGGCTGGTGATTCGTTTCAGTTCAGACTTGTTTACGGAGTCCAAAGGCTTCAGGGCCTACTGGAAGACAAACCACAGTCTGCCTGCTCCCACCGAGCCGCCCACTCAGCCCAATCCGTGGGACGACATCATGATAGGTGGGGTATCTATATGAACATGACACAGTCTGCTAAAACCTTTGTTACACTGCAAATGTTAAAAGTAAACTTTACTTTCAGTAAACTGCACTTTTCTATGTTTTTACATGTTGACAGCTGATGATGTTTAATGCAAAAGTGATGAACCCAAAGAGCATCAACACCTGATTTCCCTTCAGTTCCAAACACAGGCAGGCAGCTGTTTTCAGCATAAAATCTGTGATGAATCAGCGGTAGAATTCACAGCATCGAACAGCAGATACACCAATGACACTAATGGAAACACAATTATCAATATTATACTCCATTTGTGCCAATAGATCCTCCTAAATCATACCCACTGGACCTTTAAAAATAATAGCCGCAGCTCCAAAGTTGACCAGATTTCACATAGCTGCAGTTTACTGTAGTGCGGCTCTTCGTACAGTAACTCAGTATTTCATGTGCCAAATGTGAAATATTGTATTTCACTTGCAATCTCCAATTAGTTATCCCTCCAGTCATATAATAAACCATCTCCGGATTAGCAGAGCAGTATTGCAGCACAGAGCTCTGCCTTATATTCATCTGATTAATGCTCCCTCCCATCCTCACCCCTTCTTCATATCCCCACCTCCACCTTTTGGCGCCTACAGTAGATATGCACTAAAACAAGGTGATATGTGAGAGCATGATGTGAACTGGGCGAGTGCTTCACTTTCCTTCCTCACTGATCCTCATTCTTCACCCAGCGATGAGCCCCAGGTGGCCCGGGTTCCCGCCGAGCCCATTGCTGAAATAGGGTTTTATAGATGAACTCTGCTGCCTCTCGGTTTTTTTCCCCCCAGCCAGGCTCTGACCAGAGGTGCCCTATATGTCACGGGAAGGAAGGAAGGAAGTGTGAGAAATTAAGGGATGCGGGACAAGAGTGACTGGAACAATTTAATGTCAACTCCTTGGATGACCACAATAAAAGTATATCTTCACGGGTAGTGATGTTGGGATGTCGAGGAGCCTGACCTGGAAAGTCCACATAGTTCGCTGTAGTCAGCAGTGTAAAAAATGTCAAAATTCAAATGGGAACAACAGAGTCATTAACTGAACTGGGCTTATCTGTGAGCTGCAGATATGTCCTGTATATTCAAGCTTTGTTTTATACACGAACGCACCACAAACACACTCATACAAGCACAGACAACCAGACAACAGGATGGATAACAATGGTTTTCTTCTCATTTTCTAGACTGGCCACGTATGTGTGGGCATCCAGCCATTCCTCCTACTGTTACGTCACGCATTGTGAACGGGGAGCCGGCCAAGCCGCACTCCTGGCCCTGGCAGGTGTCCATGCAGGTGAGAGATTCCGCTAATAAATGTATTCATGGAAATATACAGCTAATGACATCAGAATTTATGGAATAAATAGCAGAATATATATTGTTTTGTTTTGTTTTGTTTTGTTTTAAAAGGGCAAATTCAGATGCAGATAAATTAATCATCTTTGGGTGAACTCTTTCTTTAAACCAACGGGGTAAAATTTTTATTCATAATCTGATACCAAAGAGTCATTTGTTCCCCACTTCTCTGTCTTTTCTTTGTCACTGATTGACTGACTGCTGCAGGATATATGCAAACATATTTAATGATCAGTATACAAATACCTTCAATGTCTTCCTCTCTGCCTGTCGGTGTGTGTTTGTTTCAGGTGTGGCCAGAGAGCCGCCCAGATCCCAGCTTCTCCCATACCTGTGGTGGTACTCTCATTCATAAGAACTGGGTGCTCACGGCAGCCCACTGCTTCATAAGGTAAATGATCTCTTTCACCACTCCCACATACAGCACAGGTCCAAAGACAAATTAAGAAATATATATGCTGGTGTAGGTTTTTATAATGCCACTTTTCATCCGCAGAGTTTTCTCAAACTTTCTGGAAGCCCATTAGCTTAATCTCATCAGGCAGTTTGGTGTCTGTGCTCTTACCTCGGGCTTATTACAGTGCGAGAGCAATGCCTTGTTAGAGATAGCTTGCTGGCTAATGGTCTACAGTGGCCTTTAGAGAGAGAGATGATGGTGCACTGAGGAGATTGTGTGCTGTACAGTTCTCCGCTGTGAGCCTGAGTAGAATGTATAAGAGGTTATGTGCCACAGTGGTGAATGTGCTGTGTACAGTGCAAATTCCCACAGGAAAAACAGACACTGCTCGAATATCTCATCATCTTGAATAATGCAGTGAAACAAAATAATAACCCTTTTTTTTAAAGCTGCTGTAAGTGATATATCTTTATCAAAGTAAGTGTTAAATAGCTTTGTACTCCTACAGTAATCCCACATTAATGGAGTTTTTCATCGGTAACCCATGTCTCTCCTCCTCCTGCTCATGCATTAAAAGAGAGAATACATTTTATGACGTCCGACAGAGAGCTCAATGAAGAGACAGTCCTGTCTGCTCATGAAGGAGCGGAGTGCAGGATCCGCCTGTTTGCTGCTAGGTCTGTTTACCGCTGCATGCTCATGTACAGAGGAGGACAGGGGATCGCTAACTGCAAAATGGAGAGGAAGTTAACTGTAACAACAGCAACGCTTACAGCAGCTTTAACTTGAATTTCCCTCGGGATAAATAAAGTATCTATCTATCTAACTGAATGTAAAAAATACTCAAATTTTAGAAAGGAACTCTTCACAGAATTGGAAAAACACTGACCTGATTGCCAGAGTTTGACAGACAGGGAGGGTAAAAGAATGAATATGCAGTGTCCTCTGTGAAGTATGTTACTTCCTGCCACAAGAAAAGAGAAAAAAGTTGAAAATTGTGTACATTGTATGATTATGTACATGTATGTAGTGTGTGTCTAAGTGTGTGTACATACATATACAGTACATATACAGTGATGGAATGTAACTAAGTACAGTATATTTAAATTTTTTGCCATCATACTCACAACACTCCTACTTTTTTGAGGAAAATATTGTTTTTTTGTATTGCATTTTGCTCCACTACATTTATTTAAGAACCTTACTGACTAGTTATTATAACTAATATTGTTATTTAAAGTATTTATTGATTTCCTCCTTCATTTTTCACGATTATAGTTTTCATAATTGCTCTTTGGCAACAATAAATCCGTCAATCAATCAACATAAAAATCAAATGCAAAATCTCATGCAAATAAAGCCTATTGAACTGAATTGAAATGACATATATATCTCTGTGTATTTACTGTAAACTGGGAGGACTTATTATTAATTCATCTGCTGATCTGTTGCCCAGATACGCTGATGAGCTGCAGCGTTGGCGCATGTGCCTCGGCAAGCACAACCTGACCTACACAGAGCCGAGTGAGCACTGCTTTGGTGTGACTGGTATCTATCGCCACGAGGGGTTCAAGTATCCCACGGTGCCCACGGTGGAGTTTGACATTGCTCTGGTCAGGCTTGACGGAGACGTGGCACCCACTGATGAGATCTCGTTTGCCTGCCTTCCCTCAGTGGAAGAAGTGCTACCTGGGGGCAAGAAGTGCTACGCCAGTGGCTGGGGAGATGAGACCGGTACTGCACGTTGCATGTTTATACTCATATGTCATATACAGAATATCATGATTGGATTTCGGCCTGAAAATTAGCCCGTGGATGATTCGTAACTGCTCATATTAGCTTGAAAACACAATGGGTCCACATAATATCATCTTACATGGTCAAAGTTCAAATTAGATAACAATAAAAGTGAAAATGAACACTTAACATGTGTTTTTGTAAGGAAATATTTTGACAACTGGCGGGGGTAGGGGTAAAAACTCAGTATAGTTCTTATTTACACTAACTTTATGAATACAAAATAGTTAAAAGAAACAGCCTATATAAAGAGCAAAACACATACAACTACACAAACTTGCATAATTTCAAAATGTATGGCTTTAGAAATTGAATCAAACAATAGATTTTTGGATTTGAAATCTCATTGGGTACATGATGCATCAATTGCCCAGAGGATGGTGCGTTAGAGGCTCAGGAGAGAGGAGAAAGAAGAGAGAGTGGGTCATGCATTTGCTGTTGTGGGCTCTCAGGCGGGCATACTACATCAAATCTGCTCAAATGAGCTGTCAATCAAACGGGCCACAGTATGCGCCATATCAGGCCTCAATGTATTTCATGAGAATATATAATATATTAAGATACCAGATGATCTTTTTTTGTCACACATGGTCCAAATATGACCTTATTTCTGCAGTGTCATGAACTCTGGATAGTTTCCAAAGATTGGAGATTATCACTATGCATATCATCATATTTCGATCATATCTTTCAATAATATGTCTTCATTCCTGGGTTTTGTGCACAGATAGTCTCATGTCTTTTAAGAACTTTGTTGTGGTTATTTTATACACTAAAATGATACAATAATCCACCACTTCAGGAGATGCTCACTCCTCATAAATTGCATAGTTTGCATGCCCTCTGCTGGACTTAATCTGTAAATACATGCTGTATTTATTCTCCTCAGTGTGACAAGATCTTTTTAACAATCTCAATGTTTTTTTGTGATTCTTAGGCGATTCCATGAATCCTAAGGTTGCAGAGGCCCTTAATCAAGTGGCCCTGCCTGTTGTGCCACACGACACCTGCAAGAGGATGGATTACTGGTGGTTCCAGGTCAAGACCTCCATGATCTGCTGTGGTTATACCCTGCCCGATGAGCTCAAGTCTGTCTGTCAGGTAAAACAATTCCTACAAGAGAACAGGACTGATTGTCAGAGTGGCGATTTTACCCATCTAACTGCTGATGTTGTTTCTGATGTTTGACAGGGAGATTCGGGCGGTCCTCTGGTGTGCCAGGATGCTGCCAACGGTCCCTGGGAAGTTCACGGTATAACCAGCTTCGGCCCTGTCGGTTGCATAATGGATAAGAAGCCGTCCGTGTTCACTCGCTCCTCCGCCTACATTCCCTGGATTGAAAACGTCATCCGCAGGGACATCTACAATGAGCACAGTAAGAATCCAGCTGGTCTAAACTGACCCACTTTGCTCTAAACCTAAATAGAGTCAAATAATTTCTTGCCTGTTTTCACCCTCTGTTCTCTTCTTGTAGTGTCTGGCTGTGGAGGGCCAAAGAACTTGATTGGCACTGAAGGCACGTTGTCCTCGATGGGTTTCCCTGGCAGCTACAGCAACAAAGCCAGATGCCAGTGGAACATCCAGGTGCCCGTCGGCAAAGTGGTCTACCTCCATTTCAACCATTTCTCCCTGGAGGAGAGTCAGATGTGCTTGAATGACAAAGTCAGCGTCACAGACAAAACAGGAAGTCTAGGTATGTGAATATCTGCCTCCTTATTCTCTCCGGCTGATAGTACACAACATTTGCTGAGTTATTCACTAATCTGATGTCTTCGCTTCACGTTACACCGCATCTCTGCACACTGACTGCAGTCTACTAGTATGAGTGAATGACGCTGGTAACTTCACTGATACTAATTATTTACGTTTATTCACGATTAAAAAAAACACCTAACTTGCACTGATCCTAACAACGACAGGTGTATGGTGAAAATCAAGGCAATCAACTTATGCCAGTTTTTTTACCATGCAGTACACTGACATATAAAACACGCTGGCAGCTGTAGATCTGAGCCTACTGCTCTGTGATCTCCTGTGTCTCAGCCATAAATCTCATGTGACGTGCATGCATAATATAAAAATAGGACAGAAGGAACGAACAAGTTTTTAGGACAGACGTTCCTTCAAAGATTAAGCCCTCATGTTCACTTCTCCTCAGGCACATTCTGCAGTCACGTGCCCCCTGCAGACCTGGTGAGCAGCGGAGACCAGCTTCACATCAGCTTCTCCTCCAATGATAAGGTGGTGGACACCGGCTTCCAAGCTACCTGGAGGGCAGTGGATCCTAATGAGGGTAAGACAGGAGAAAAGTGAAGCTGACAGGACACGGGGGGAATAGCCTTCAAGCGAATCCGATGTATCTCATTGTTTCTTCTTTTCCGTTCCCCTGTCTCACACACACAGCTCCTTGTGGAGGGAGCTTCAGCAGTAAACAGGGCGAAATCGTCTCTCCTAAGTGGCCCGCGGACTACCCAGCCCAGTCTGTGTGCACATGGCATATCAGTATTCCCTCAGCAGGAACTGTCTATGTCGCCTTCACTCACTTTGAGCTGCAAGCTGTAAACATGCTAGGAGACTGTGTGGACTACGTGGAGTTCTTCAATCAAGAAATGACATCATTAGGTTGGTTATTGTTCTTCAAAGTCTCTTGTGTTTATGTTGTTTTTCTAAGTATTTTCAGAAACTGATCTGGTCTCGTCTGTTTTTTCAGGTCGATTCTGCGGCTTTGGCCTTCCACCCGTAATCGGCATCACTGGTGACACAGCCGTCATTCGCTTTAAGACTAACGGGGACAATCAACAGAGCGGGTTCCGAGGTTACTGGACCACTGATCTCACTGTTTTCCCCACTTTACCTGCTCCACCTCCCAACCCATGGGACAAAATCACTATCTGTAAGTGTAGTCAAAGTCATAGCTGCCCCGTCTCTGATGCGGGGTTCCACTTTCAAAATGGAGCTTCCTCAGATTGTATAAACTGTAGCGGGATCTGAAACTGAATCCCCCAATGTCAGATTTTAAAGTTTTTAGTTATAGATGATTAATTGTACATATTCTCTCCCCAGCCTGGCCGGCAGATTGCGGAAACCCAGCAGTGAAACCCAAAACAGTTGCCACGAGGGTGGTTAACGGGGAGGAGGCGATCCCCCACTCTTGGCCCTGGCAAGTCTCCATGCAGGTACAGCCAACACCTGTTTCTCTTGTGTGCCTCATTACCAGTCAGAGAAAAAAAAAAGTTTTATTCTGAATGAATGTATTTCTCTTCCCCAGGCCTCACCGATGCTTCCGATACCTTACATGCACGGTTGTGGAGGTTCTTTGATCCACGAGGAATGGATCCTGACTGCTGCCCACTGTTTCATGTTGTAAGATACCAACACAGAAAGGCTGACAGCGCACGGCATCTGAAAGGCTCACAGTTCTTTAAAGAAGCTGTAATCATTGTACCAATATGTCAAATGACGCAGGGATGTGTTCTCGCTGCTCTTGTTCCAGTCAGCTTATTTCGACGCACGTTAAACCCACTGTACAAGATCTGCTTACCACCAAACAACAGACAGGCAGATTTAAGAACCAGCAGCTAAGGAACCACATATTTCCCTCAGGAGTTGGTAGAGACCAAAAACAGAGCTAAAAGCAGAGTGAATATTGGACTTGGTCTTTGTTGCTCCATAACTGCCAGACATGTAAATAAGTCATATGTGAGTGTGTATATATGTCAATGTTGTGTTCGCAACTTGTTTCCGCTGTCACTAAGGAGCCAAAAAGATAATTTTATCATGCCTACCAGCTTGCACAATGGCCAAAGGAAAAAGTAAAACAAGTTCTAACTTTCACCTTCGACCTTGTGACTTCTTTCCAGCCCGCTGAATAAACCTTCCTACTGGCGCATGTGTTTGGGGAAACACCACATGAACTCCTCCATGGACATTCCCTCAGCGGAGGAATGCTATATGGTGGATGGCATCATCCGCCACGAGGGGTTCGTCTACGAAGAGGATCCCAGTGACATCGCCAATGATGTCGCCCTGGTGCATTTGGCCAAGCCTGTCAAAATGACAAGGGAGATCAGCCCCATCTGCATGCCCAAACCTGGGGATCTGATGGCACCCGGGACACCCTGCTTCGTCACCGGCTGGGGAGACGAGAAAGGTAGAAGTGATTCAATTTCCTGCAATGGAGCTGTAGAGTCGTCATATCTATGTGGGGCCTTGTATTCTAAATATTTACCCCCAATTGTTGCAAAGACCGCACCAACATTAACGTTTACATCTATCTTAGGTAACTTGTTCCCCCAAGTGGCCCAGAAGCTAAATCAGGCAGCCCTTCCCGTCATTGACTTCGACACCTGCAGCCAACCTGCCTACTGGTGGGACAGCCTCAGGACCTCCATGATCTGTGCCGGATACGAGTCCCCAGATGAGCTGAAGTCGGCCTGCCAGGTGAGAAGACTCTTTGAGAGTAGAACAAAAACATTTTAGCAGAACACTCCGATATCCTTTAGATGAGGATGGCACTCGGTTGTTTTCTCACACGTTACGTAAGTGTTCAGGCCTCTCGTGATTGTCTTTTATGTAACACCCTGTCAACTGTTTTTGTTTGTGGTCAGTCAGCCTTGATTGCAAATGGCTGCACGGTTTTCAGGCATAATTGGACATGGGAAAAATAGGAACATTATATGTTTGCGGTAATGGGCGATCATGCAAACAGAGCCTGGGATGAATAGAAATGTGGAAAAACCCTTCAGAACTTTAGTGAAGGTTTTAAAAATTCAATAGAGCTGACATTTGCCTCCTTCAGGAAAACTCATGTACCATTTTTGATAAAGAATGACCTTTACAAATTCCAGGACACAAAGAGATGATTTATGGTGACTGTCAAAATCAAAATGTTCACCACTTTCTCTTCTGCTCTCCCGTAGGGTGACTCCGGAGGTCCTTTTGCCTGCACGTCCGCTGCAGCGAAATGGGAGGTGCACGGCATCGTCAGCTTCGGACCTCAGGGCTGCATCAAAGACAAGAAGCCCTCGGTATTCACCCGCGTGTCTGCCTTCAGCGACTGGATCGAAGACAACATGAAGAAGTTTATTTATGAAAATGGAAAAACCAACTAAACATCTCACTCACATCTGGAAATGAAGATTTTTGACAGCATGTTGTTTCTTCAGCTACAGACGAAGTTTTTGTACATTTTTTTATGACACATTTAAGCTATAATAAGGCATCTCTGCGGCAGTGCTAGAACAATTTATGTTCAACTTTATTTGATATTTAATGCATTTTACAGCAGACAAGTAAGATAAACCAAACATTTTAAGGAAATACCAGCTTGTAAATGGAGTAATACTTTTGATGTATGATTTATTGTAACTATAAACTCCACATTGAATTATTCTATGCAACCCTTTTCCTTTCCTGTAATTATTATTATAAAGATAAGGATGCTGTTGTACTAACGATATTAAAAACTTTACACTGTCCACGTAATTGTCCAAGTGATTTTTTATCCTTGAAAATAGTTTTGTACTATTTCTGTGTGTTACTTTACTGCTGCTACACCAGTGATAGAATGTAACCAAGTACCTTTCAAGTACTGTACATGAGTGCAATTTTTAGGTATTTCTACATTACTTTTCTGCAACTTTATGCTTCGAATTTACTACATTAGAGGCAGATATTGTACATTTACACAACTATATTTATCTGATAGTTACTTTGCAGATTGCTTGCCATATCAAAGCCAAATTAATTATAACACAGTTTACAATAATCCTACAAATGCTGAATATTAGATCCAATAACTGGCCAGACTATCGATAAGTTGATTTATGTATTAATTTCATTTGTACGGTTGACACCGTTTCAAAGTTCATTTTTGATCCTTTAGTAAATTTGATATCAGATACTTTAAGACATTGACTCAAACACTATTTAAATGTGTACTTTTTCTTTAGCAGAAGTAATATTTTAGCACAATAAGCTTCCCTTTTACTCAAGTTAGACTTTTGGGTGCTTTTTAACAACACTGTCTGTTCAATCTTCCGGCCCTCAAGCTCCCTCCTCTTTTTCTTCCCTCAGCTGCAGACAGATGACTCCTGCAGGCACACATTTAAAGTTTTGGGTTTTAACCCCTTAATCACATGACCAGGCCGCTCAGCCAATGGGAGAGCACGGCTCAGATTTCAGCCTAGGAGGAGAGAGGGGGAGTATAGAGGGAGGAAGAGAGAGAGAGAGGCAGAGAGACAAGCACTAATCTGTGCTCATGGTTTGGACAGCCGGCCGGTCCTGACAGCACTTCCTCACATTCTCTCCTGACGTGGGATAGTCTGTGCTGTGTCTTTTTTTGTGGAGTATTTGGATGGCACGTTTTAAGGGGAAAGGGATTCCCACCAGAGGGAAAAGTCCAACAAGAGTGTGTCCTGGAACAGAGTGAGGAGAAGAGGAGGAGGAGGAGGGAGGAGAGCAGTAATTTTCCCCTCATCTTTGCCTCCGCAGGCATTTCTTCTGTGGGAGAATGGGGGCTGGAGCTCTGACCATCTGTGTGAGTAGAAGCTACAAAGCCTTGAGTTGGCTCAAAGTCTTCTCATTCAACCTGTGATTAAGGGCTGAAGAATGCACAAGGGGACTGTGTTGCTGTTCAGTGTGTGTGTGTGTGTGTGTGTGTGTGTGTGTGTGTTGAATGTTCTAGTACACCCCAAGTGGCTTTTTAAAAATGTCATGGAGGGACAAATGTCTTCTTAATTCTCTTCAAGCTTCGCCCTCCTCTATTAAACTCTGCTCACTAACTAC
>OMLP01012128.1:4305-17184 GCA_900302685.1 Spondyliosoma cantharus | reverse complement strand
ATATATATATATATATATATATATATATATATATATATATATATATATATATATATAAGATATGTAAGTGCTTTTAGATCTTTTATTAGGAACTTACTCACTGGATGTAAAAGTCTGTAAACTTTGCAGACATTATAGGACATGACGCTGAACTAATTGTAGGTTAGAACCGGTTGTTAAGACCATTTAAAAGGCAAAAACGATAAACCATTGAGGTTGCAGGATGTCCAGATTTCCCCTTACAACAAATGCGCTCAGGACCATAATGTCATTTATGCATTGTGTTGGATGATCACGTTTCCCAAAAAGAATAGAATTTATATCCTCTGAGATTAGAAAGTCTTGTCATTATGTTGAAAAAGGGGGATTAAGGGTTTGGAAGAGAGTTATAATGGGTCGGGTTAAAGTTAGGGTAAGGAGTACTGTAGAGCATGTCATTGTTGCGGTCACAGCCTGGGTTAACAGCACGAGCATGACTCAATACACGTCCCTCGAGTTTGTGGGCGTCCATCTCAAAGTGTATCTGCATGCCAATATTTGTTTTACCCACAACTTTGAACTGTGCGAATGACATTTGCCGGGTTTGTTTTGTAAGCCCAATATTGGTCTGGATTTATCTGTTTTTAAACAAGTCCTGATACTTTGCAGCCCATGTAATTCCCAATTTCCAACCTAACAACAATAAACGCAACAAGTGGTCCACTCCTGTGTACATAGCAACCTATCTCAGAGAACACACATTGCCTTTTTAAAACTGGCAGGACCGTAACTACATAAATGTTCTCGGGCAAAGTAAGTTTCTCTCAGAATCAGAGGGGGAGGAAAGAGGGCAAAGCAGAGTGTAGCTGTTGGCTGCAGCCTCTGGCAGCTCTTTGGCTGCTGTGATGCGGAGGGACTTGTGTTGCTGAGACCGGGATGGGGAGGCGAGAGAGAGAGCAGAACGTCTTATTTTTGCTGGCAGTCGAGGGAAGTGCTACCTTGGAGGCGGCTCTCTGCAGAGGCCCATACATCTTAGTTCCTGGCACCCGAGCCGACGGGGGGGTGGGAGTGCGCGTGGGAGGAGTAAAATGGAGAGGGATGGGGAGAGAGGTGGGGGTATGGTGAGGGGCCTGTGCTGCCGGGGAGTCAGCCAAAGTCCAGGACTCGCTTAATGGGTTCTCCTCCGCTACGTGATCCCAGTTTGGAGAATTGGAGCAGACACCCCGACTCCTGTCTCCCCGGCTCTGCCTACCGTGACGGGGCTTGACATGCAGGGGTGAGACGATGGCTGTGGATGCCTCGCTCTCACTTCTGGTGTCTCCTAATCACGGGACTGGAAGGCACTGGATGACAAAACCAAAGCCACCTGTGTGCGTGCGCGCGCAGCGATCTGACTCACTGGCTGTCATTCATACCAGAGCTAGCCCTTCCTCTGACTCATCAAACGGCATTTAACTGATTTGATACACGTCCTGAGTGAAACGGCACTTCTCAACTGGTTGAGAAGACACTTCTTCTACATGTCTTGTCACGTGGTGTTTCTGGACGGGATACAGTGTTCGTCAAGCATAAAGAAGCACACATGGTGAAGTCAATTGTGCAGGAATCAAAAATTGTTGAGATTCAGAAATCAATGTATGGATTAGAAAATTTCAGGAATTCAGATGTGGGGCAATTCTCTTCACCTGCGGTGAGAAGGTCAGATTAGCTGACAGTCATTGTCTTGCAAAACATTGAAGGGTTATTGCCCCGGTTGAAGGTGTCTTCAACACTTGTCATGAGGTCTGTGTTGGTGATCGTGTTGTATGTAAGTGAAGATAATCTGAATGTCATTGAGAGAACATTCTGCTTTGGTCTTCTCTCTTTGACGCATTTGTAAAAGAGATCTGATTCATCACACTGAGTCTGTAATTATTCAGAGAATTAACAACTCTCAAACTTCAACAACGACAGTTTCCCTTATAATTGTTTCCACTCTTGGTCAAGCAGCCTCTTGGACTATATGTGCCTGGGTGTAAGGTTTCTCACCGTCTCAAGATGCCTTTCTTCCATTTTCCACTTCTCACGCTGAGACCACCAGTATAACGAGAGGCGAATCCTAATTAATCTCCATCAGGTTTTTATGATTCTGATCCTGATGATTCAAGCCATTTAACTTCATCGAAAGAAGTCAGGCTCAGACATCATTTGAGTGTTTTTTACTGGGTAAGAGTTTGGGCAAGTGGGTGCAATATGCACAAACATGTGATTGTATTTGAAAGCTGAGCTAAGAGGTCCCACAGCCGCGATGGTTCAGACAGAGGTAGCTCGCTGCACATGTGTTAACTCCTTCTCTGCCTGAACTGTATTATGTAATCACCAGGAGCTACTGTACTGAAGCCGGAGAGTTCAGTGATTTAAAATGTCTAAGTTTATGATTCCGTTTTATTGTAAACATGAGCGCTGTAATTATTTCAAACACATTTTAAGACCCCGCTTCTTTTAAAGGCTTGGCTTTGGATTGTTATTGGGGTAATCAAGTTGAGCAAGCTCGACCAACTATTTCCAAGTATGGCTGGTGCAGGGGAGAGCTGCGTGCACAGCGGCATGCACCTGAATGTCTTCCCTGCACTCTGTCTCAGGCTCTGGCACGGGCACCGCTGTCTTGCATAATGCCATGAGATCATCCAGCAAGGATTTAATGCTGTAATACATATTTGTTGTCATCATCACCTGTGTTGCTTCACACTCCAGTAAACTTAACAGCTTGAGCTGTGCGCTGGAGGCGATGCAGAAAATCCAAATCTAAAAGAGTGCCACGCATGACTTTGACACTCCAGCTTAATTTCTCGGTGCTAAATGGATACGATGCCACCGCATAAACAGTCAGAACCTGATCGGCTTCTGTGTCCTCTTAGTTTTTTCCCTCCGTGGGATCGAGAGGAGGAGAGGAACCGCCGGCCAAGTCCTCTAATGCTGGCAGGCTGAGTAAACGGTGTCTCCGGAACCTTGTGTTAGCCCCAGCATTTCCATAAGCACCCTTCATCCCCGCTCTGTTATTCTTTATGATCCGCACCTCCGCTCCAGCTCAAGCAGTCCTCCAGGACCTCTCTTGTTCTGTCCAGAGTGGCCCCCCCTGCACCCACGCAGATGCATGTTCACGGCACGGAGTCCCACGCGAGGGTCCGCCGGATGTGTTGTCCTGCAAGGACCAGCTGATGGCGAGTTGTGATTAAACTCGCACTAGTCGAGGCATCCTGTGGACATCTGTTTTCTAGGAACTGCTGGATATTCCTCTAACTGAATATTAGCAGCGCCTGCGTGTTATACCCTAACAAACGGGCTGTCGACTCCTGATGAAAGTGGGTTAGGGTTACGCTTTAATTTCGAGTTTCAGCTACGTGTTGCAGTAACAAGTCTTTATGTAATATCTGGCTCGTCGACACTCACATACCCACACGATCAACGGATTCGGGGAGGGAGAACAGCTAAAACACACAGATAGGCAGAAAACCGTCAGAGGGGTGTTGACCTCTCCTGGTGCATGTGAACTGCTTATGCACTGCTGGTACCCTGTGTGCTGTCACGAAGCTAATGAGTGCTGAATAAAGCATAGGGTACACAGTGTCTTACCATGTGTCTTCGTACGTGTGTGTCCACAGGAACTCCTACGGATTTGTCGGCTGCATCATTAAACTGTGGTTGCTGAATGTCTTTTTTGATTTATCAGAGCTTTAAGAGGAAACCCAAACCAAAACTATAATTCCTAAAAATATTGTATTGAAAAAAACCTTTTCCATTGTTTGTGCAATCCACATTTTTTCCTTTTTTTCAGTGACAGTGAACCCCCCCCCCCTGTCGTTTAGGATAAGAGGAACTGAAATATAACATCTCACACTGTCAGCAAGCGGACACGTTCCAAGTGCAGACTACTCCAAGGTATTTTCAGTCGGGTGGTGTGCTCCAGCAAACCGTTATTCTCTCAGTGAGTGGGGAAATTCTGACAGGCAATCAGAGCCCACTACAAAAGGAGAATGTAAAAACAACTGAAAATGAATCCCTACGAAACGCAAATAGCTTATTGCTAAATTGTTTTGGTCTGGCGTAAAGTGTTGCCAAGAAGAGAGCTTGAAGTGGGATGGCGTGAAAGCGAGTGAGGGGAAAGGAAGGAGAGCGGTTCTGCTGCAGCGGAGAGCTGAATTATGGGTAACTTGTTTGACATGGGAGCATGTCACTTTTTTTGTCAGGGGGATGGTTACAAGATATTTCATACTTGAGCTGTAATTTCGTGTACAGACACTTAAAAAACCGAGGCAGATTATGACAGATGGAGGGTCATTAGTCTTTCTTCACTCGCCATTGTTCCTCATGAATAATGGTGATTACACAGAGACAGATCTACTGGACTCTTTGGTTATTTCTGTCAAATAGAGTCCTGATTGGTCAACGATGGTAATATGTTTTGCTTGCTCATTCTTACCAGCGATTATAAAATATCGCATATTCATTGCGGATTCAGATGATTACCCAAGCTGCACCGTGCCAAGGCCACTGTTACAGACCACAGACTGGCATCCACTCAGGGTGTTCAGACCAAGGTTAACCATTTATAGTCTGTGATGGACAAAAGTATACAGACACCTTTCCTTTTTAGGCTGTTCTTCGTGGCTCTGGCTAAGCTGTTGAGTTCAAATTCATGTAAATCGTAAATAGAGCAAATATTTTTTTAAATCGTGACTTATAACTCTGTGGGCACTGTTTGGTGAAGGTCACTCGCTATTCAACGTGGCGATACAAAAAAAGCTAGCGTCCGGGTTACTTTGAAATTTTAATTTAACTGAATTTGAGACGACAAGTTAAGGTAATTTTGAAACTATTTAAACAACTGAACTATTCTCGTCGTATTAACTTGATATAAATGTGTTTGTACTTAAATTCATTAATTCATGTTACTTCAACACAGTCTTTCAATTTCTTTCAACTGGAATCCCAAAGCTGGTCTACCAAATCTATTTGGTAACTATAGCTGGTTCTACTTAGCTATATTTCTCCAGCATTTTTACGCTAATGCAATTCCTTCACATCAATCGACACAATGTGACACAAAGTGTGAGGGGATACAGACAGAATGTAATACTAAACTTAATCATGGTTTGCAATGTTTTTATCATTGTGAGAACAAACTACCATCGTTCAGCTTAAAACATAATCAGACACACAGTTTCCATCATAGACGATCCATCTCATATGTTTTCTTCAAACTTTCAAACAATGCATGCTGGGTAGTCTGCTAAAATGCTGATCGCATCAATGAGTTGATTGAATTGTACATTCATACATCTCATCATTAAGAAGCCTCAGAACAAGAAAGAGAAGAAGAAGTTAGAAGAACTTCTTGAATGAACTAAGACTTCAGCGTATGTACATAAATTGATGAGAAAATTTGTTGTTTTTCACTAAATACCTGTATTACTTTTTACAGTGTTGACTATTCACTTACTTTTGGCAACATAGCATACATATAAATGGTTTTCCAAAAATTAAACATATAAGATTTGTCAGAAGTTTGCTTTTCAATCTGGAAAAGCAGAATTCAAGAAAAAAAAAAAGAGATTCATTTTGACACTAATTGAACTAGTTTCAACAGAAGTTTGACAATTTTGTGAAATACACTTATGCACTTTCTGAGTGTCAGATGAAAAGATGAATACCTGTCATTAGATATGAAGCTCCAGTCAGCAGCCTGTTAGCTTATTTTATCATAAAGATTGGAAACAGGGGAAAAACAGGCTGACTGTGTCCATAGGCAACAAAATCCGGCCTTCCAAACATGGAATGTTTGATGAAATATTAATCTGTCAGATCTCATTTGTTTTAATCTGTAAAATTCTAATAAAAGTGTGAAAATCATAATGTGCTGTTTAACGGGGGTCATGTGCTGGTCTATTTCCTGGTTGTGAGCTGCTGCCAGGCGACCAGTGGAGACTTGGGTATTTTCCATCCACAAAATGATCCAGCGAGCAGTAGATGTCCATTATCCTGACACAGCCTGACAGTCTTTTAGAAAAGTGCACACACTGTAACTTTAAGAGCCTGATGGCTTTGTCCCTCAGCTGAAACATGATCCCAGACTGTTTATTTTGTTGTTATGTTTTGGCAGTCTGGTAATATGCCAGTTTGTCTGCTTGATCTAATTTGATGATGAGCTGCGATGCATGTTGAGCACGGTTCGACTCTGTCTGACATGTGCCATTCCTTTTTTTTTGCTTTCCGTCCACAGAGCACAGTACACAAAGTATATCCCCATTTTAGCAAAGGAAATAATGATCATTATCAAAGGTCAGGGATAACTTTTACCTTTCAAACCAAATATGTGAATGTTTTATGCCCTTTTTTTATGCTTGTGTGTGAGTTACGTTTTCCAACATCATTCTCATCCATATCTCGTTCTCGTTCCGGTGCTTTTTTTTAAATAGTTAAAAGCAGCACGTCTTCAAGTCTCTCTCCCACTCGCGCTTGGGATATCGCTCCATTAAGCGTTTCCAACGTTCTCGTGTTACTTGAACAAATACACAGAGCAATAATCTGATTTATTTCCTCCCTTTTCAAAACAGATCAGATATGTCTGCTTCTCAGAGACACTTGTACGTGCCTCTGAGGTTCCAGCCTGGGTTACACAACAGTGGTGCCAGTGGTTCGTTATCGTCTGAGCCGACGTGGCTATCTCTGACACTGCACAAGATTGATGGCCTCTTGAAGGTGCTGGACCTACAGGGAGGTACCAGATCCCCCCCCCCCCGAAGGGTCACCAGAAATCAGATAAATGAGATCACAGGCTATTTGTAGAAGACATACTATAGTAATCTAATTTGCTTTCTAGGTTTGGCAAATGAAGATGGAGTTTTTTTGTGTTTGCTTGGGTTGAACCTTGCCAAGTCTTGTTGTCCATAATAAAAAGTAAGGCAATACAGCTGTTTAGAAACTGAAGAATGTGAATGGTGCAAACGCGGCCAGTCAGCCACCATAACCACATCACCTCTCTGCATTGCACGCAGGAAAAATTGGAAATCCTGACACGACCTCAGCCTCCACATCAGCATGTCTCATCGATGGAGGGATACAGACTGGAGGGAAAGAGGTGCGACATCACACTGCAGCGCTTCAAAACTAAAAAAAACCTAAATAACAGGGGACAGGGTCGCTCAGTTTCCATATCAAACACGCTTGAAGACGGTTAACATGAGTGACTGTTTCAGACTGCGCTGTGAACTCGCGTCCGTGAACAAAAAACACATGCTAGCCATGTTCTCATACTTACCAACACGGATCACTTCATGCTGCACTTCCTGAAAATAATTGTTTGTTATATGGAAAGAAATGTGGCAAATGGTAACTGCACATTGTGTTATTTTATATCAAAGGTCCTCTCCTTGCCACCGCTCCAAAACACAAGCCCAGCATGGACCAAACAACGAGCGCTAACGGCCCCGCCCTATAATAATGAGTTGGGTCATTGTTTGTTGACAGGGGTCACTTCACATGTCTTTATGATGGTTGCATGTGGTTGCACTCCAAAATATGAAGCAAAGGGGTCACTCATTTTTGGACTGTATGACAGTAATTTGTTAAAAGTCAGAGCCTATAGCGGGTCACTGAACTTAAAGGTGGCACGACTTGATTATAATGTCAACTGGAACATTATTACGAGTCCTGCTCAATGTTTATGTCCATGACATAATTCCACAGGGGGCTTCAGAAGAGGGGAAACATTTCTCGTGCTAACAAATGGAACATTACAGGAGAAAACTCTGGAATATATTACGCCGAAGCCGAATGCAAATCGCGACCAAGGGAAGTTATTTGTGCTTTGCAACGAAGCGGCGATGACAGAATGACAGTCCTTTAAAGCATGGAGCATCACTCAAGGGAGGTATTGGGATTATTTAAGTGTCAGTCAATTCCCCTTGTGAGTTTCTATTAAATGGGGAAAATTTTGTTGTGAAAATCTTGTGGTATAAATATGCTACTGTAAAAAGGGTTGTATTTGTTGTATTTGTTGACCTCTGAGTAACGTCACATCCTTTCTGACGTGTTGGAAATGTCACCTTCCGTACGTACAACGTGTTCTCTGGGAAAGAGTTGATTCATAGTTAGGTTGAATGAGCTTCTTATTTCCCCCTTGGCCTATTTGTTCTTGTTATTCAAATAAAAATGTTTACTGGGATGCCTTCCTCCATTTTTTTTGGCAGCGGAATGATTAATGGTCTGCTTTGATGCTCGACGTTTTGGGCCGAATTGAAGCGCACGCAAAAATAGACAGACATATTATTTGTGTGCAACATTTTGGATTCGTAGGGGTGCTGTGGTCAGTGTGTTGGTGTTGAGGGAAGGCGTTATAGGAAAGACTGGCTGGACGGGAACATGAGGCCGTTTCCAGTTAGTGCTCAGACACAATGTTCTCGCTGTGTTTCGGCACATGACAGCGGCAGCGGACAGGGGGAGTGATTTTTCTGGAGAGCTGCGCTTGTCTGCGTCCAAGTAATTCTACCTCGCTGTGTGTCAACTAGCAACCACTGGCTGCAGTTCGCATGTCTTACCTCCAACAGAGGAGAAGGGGGTTTTGGATGGCGGCGGAGGAGAGAGAGAGCCGCGTGGGAGGTCACTCTGCGGCTCTGCGTACGTGCAGAATGTGAGCTGAGAAACTGTCCGCCTGTACACTTTTCCTGTTTTCCTTTAAGGAGTGAAACCCGGCAGGTCGAGGTGCCGTGGGGTATGCAGAGTGGGTGACTCGGGGTGAAAGGGAGTCTTTCAGCTGGACGCATTTCATGGATGTTTTGGGAAGCGCCGATGGAAACGGGGGGAGGTTAGGCGGCCCACTCCTCCCCCTAGGGTCCTGGCGGTGTCAGAGCAAAGAAAGGGAGAGAGGGAAAGCGAGCACAGAATGTGTTGGGCCCGCTCCGTATTAACCTCAGTGAAAAACAAGCCTCCCTCACAGCTTAGCCACAGCGCTGCCCCTGCATGTACACAGGTAGACTCGGCAGCACTTTGAGGAAACGCTCCCATCTGGCAAGGAAGAGGAGATAAAAGCAAGAGGGAGGGGGTGAATATGATAAGCCGCCAAGCCACACTTAAACTAATATTTATGTACTAGATGTACAGCAAGGATAAGTGTTGCACTGGGTGTTTTTTTTTTTTTTTCTCAAAATGGGGAAAGTCAGTCAGGAGGAAGAATTCTAGGAATAGATAGTTCTCATATGCTTGTTATTGTAAATCCTACAATACTGAAAGTGATACACAGGTACCGGGAAATAATGGACAGCTAAATCATCAGGGCAGTCAGTAAAACACGGCTGACTCATGTCAGGCTAAATGCCAGTAAGCAGCGTTTGACGGCAATAAAAAAGACGTCTGGTCATCAGCGCTTTGGTATGCAAGTTTTCAAAGATGTGACAGCGCATGTCGGTGGAAGAAGCACTCAGATCTGTTACTGAAGTGAAACTATCAATGCAGCAATGTCCAAACTCCCCATTGCAAGCGAAAGTACACCATTCATTCTCCATGTATGACATTATTAGATCGTTGATACTGACTGAAGTCACGGTTTAGCAAAGCGTAGCAACTACTTATTTAAAGTATGAGGGATCGTGAGATGTTTAATTGGGTAGAATCAAAGTTCTGTCTGACATTTTTACCCTTCTCTAATATTGTTTTTGGGGGGAATGAAATGTTGGATAACTTCTCCTCTAAAGTGCTGCTTTTTTCAGCTCACTGACATTTGAAACATGAGAAGGATCCCCAGCAGCACATAAACCAAAAAGACTGAGAACCTCTTGATTAGTCTTTAGCAACACATTTAACAAGTTGTCATGGTGAAAGGGGCTTTATGTAACAATGTAAATCACTACGGCACCTTTTATTGACCATATGTGAGTAGATTGTAACGTGATGAGGAAAAAAAGGGACCTTCCCCGTCTCTCTCGGTTGCTTTTCAAGCTTGTTGACGATTTGCTTAGGTTGTTTTAATGTTGCTGGACTGCGGAGTTCTTTTGTGAAGGACTTCGGGTCGGGTTTTACGCAACACTATCCGAAGGATGCGTCTCCGTACACGTTCTCGATTGCCTCGTCTCGGTGCCTCTCCCCGCTCCGCTTACAGAGAGCAACGGTAGCTGTGGTTAGTTTAGAAATGGAGTCCGCTAACGTAAACAAGCAACGAGCTTCCAGCACAGCACAGGAGTTCAAAAGAGTCCCTTCAAAGTTTTTCCTTCCATATATAAAATCTTAATCTGATGAGCACGGCAACAGTACAGCACCTACAGCTGTCAGATAAATGTACGATAGTATAAGGTGCATTTAATTTTGATTATAGATGTTTAAAGAAGCAGAAGATCTCAAAGTCTTAAAAGGGATGAAAGAGTTCTCAGTGTATTGTATATTGACTTGGCTGAAACTAAATGCGTTCCTTCAGAAACAAATGACACAGCAGTCACAAGTACAGCGCGCTCCATGTTAAATATTGATGAGTGAAGCTCGCGGCTGCTTACTGTTGCCTGAAATGATGTCTTGAGTCACAGCCTGCTTGTAAAGGGGGGAAAGAACAAGAACATGCAGGAGACTGTAACCCGTATGAATCTTTCACAACAACACCGAGGCCAGACATCAGCGTCTATTATTATCTCTTTCACCTCTCCGGCCTCTGACATCCTCAACACTTTGGGCTGCTCCGACTGATACACAGATTCACATGGGGATCAATGCATTATGTTTATTATGAGTCCAAAGCTGTACAGTACAGGCTGAATCCCACTGGGTCATGGACCCGTGTGAAATCAGCATTCACCTTATCATTCAGACAGTGCCTAAGAAATCATGTTGCACAATTATGCATTATGTGATTTGAAGGAATAAGATAGTATAACCATAGATATGAAGCTTTTACACAGGAGTCACTATCAGAACAGCATAATGTATGATTTAAGAGTACATGTAGATGAATTATACACTGCATTCATATTCAGCTCAAACACGAAGAGGTTTATTACACAGAGAGATAAATGAGTGTCTAAGTGAATAATTGTACAGAGGACTCAGCTGAGACCACACAGCTGGCGCACGATTTCTCCCCATCAGCGAACAAAAGAAAAAGCTTGAAGTCATCACCACCGGTTTATATTGCAATTTAGGGTGACTCTGCTAAATACCCTCATATAAATAACAATACATACTTAAAGTCTATTATGAATTGTGGTTTTGGGGAAACACATCAAAGCCTTCTCTCCTCTCCTCTCTCTCTCTTTTTTGTTTTCTGTTGATGATGATGATGTGGCAGAGCCAGTACAGATATATTTAAGTTTTCTCAGTTTTTTTTAGGAGTTTAGGAGTAAGATATATAACTCACATGAGTGAAATAATTGTATCATCAGTAGTAGTGAGAGAGCTTGTACATTTACATTTTTGGGGTTAATTCAAGGTAATACATACAAATCCTCTGTCTTGCAAGGTGTAGATTTTTATTTTTGGGCACATACCTCAGATCGCAGTTTTTTTCTTATTGTCAGACCTTTTTTTTCTTCACTAGCCTGTAAGTAACTCTCCCCTGAGTTTGGCAGTGATCTTGTAATCTAAAGGCTTCAGTGTTAGACCATAGGTGCAGTTTAAAGACAGGTCCTCATTGGCACATTTCTCAAAGCTGCACTGGTGGAGCAGAATTGCAAAGAACAAAAACACCTCCACCTTAGCGATCTGGTCGCCGATGCAGCGTCTCTTTCCCGATGAGAAGATCATCACGTTGTTGGTTATGTCCTTATCGAGGGCCCCGTTTTCATCCAGGAAGC
The DNA here is from genome assembly GCA_900302685.1 of Spondyliosoma cantharus. Classification (NCBI taxonomy): domain Eukaryota; kingdom Metazoa; phylum Chordata; class Actinopteri; order Spariformes; family Sparidae; genus Spondyliosoma; species Spondyliosoma cantharus. The sequence goes on along the minus strand of OMLP01012128.1, from coordinate 5,395 downwards.
GCGAGGGGTCGAAGATGTGCGGATCCTTCCACTTCAGAGGGTCGTGGTTGACGGACCACTGATTGATGAAGACCACGGTGTCTTTGGGGATGTGGAGACCTTCGATGGTGACGTCTGAGGTTGTGCAGTGTGGGATGGTGACGGGGACGAAGCTGGTGAAGCGCATGGTCTCGTAGATGAAAGCGTCCAGGTACGCCAGGCTGCTTCTGTCCTCAATAGATGGCAGCCTTTGTCGCCCCACCACCTTGTCAATGAGCTCATGGAGTTGGGTCTGTATCTCTGGGTGTTTCGCCAGCAGAAGAAGAATCCAGTGGAGAGCAGTGGAGATGGTGTCTTGACCTGCACCAATCAGATCTGCCACTGTGCCCTCGGCGTGGCTTTTGGTCAGTCCATTGTCACCGGAAGCCTTCTCAATAACGGCAATAATGGCATCGCTCATGTCCCTCGTTACTTCTGGATCAAATGTCTCTCGGTGCTCCTCCACCTTGTGCTTGACAAACCCAAAAAACTCTTGATTAAGGACTTCGAAGCTCTTGAACATGCTGCGGACTGGATTAGGGAAAGACTGCAGCCATGGCATCACATCTACCAAGCTGCCAGCCCCGACTGTCTGTCCAAACATGTCTAGTCTCTGCAGCAAGGTTCTGAACTCAACATCGTCGTGTCCGTAACGCTTTCCAAAGCACAGGGCACAAATCACATTGGCTGCAGCTACTGTCAGCTCATGAGCGGGGTTGAAGTGCTGGCCCTGAGCACTGAGTCTAAGGAAAATCTCAACTAGCTCTGTGGCTTCAGCCACAATCTGCTGCTCAAAGGCTTTTTTGGTCTGGCTGTTGGCAGATGAGAATGCTCTGATCGTTGATTGAGCAATTTTCCTGTGCATCTTCCACTGTTTGCTGTAATTGGTGAAAGTCATACTTCTGCCTCCAGAGACCATCTGAAAAGAGATAAAGTCTGGTCTGCCCGCAAACTCTGTGCTGTGCTGTATCAGAGCCTCACGTATCGCCCTGTCTCCATTCAAAACCACAATATCGCTGCAGCCCAGTCGTATCTGATACACGTTGCCGTACTTTTTGGCCAGCCTTGTGAA
>OMLP01012127.1:17757-55447 GCA_900302685.1 Spondyliosoma cantharus | reverse complement strand
TGATCTTGCATCAGTCAGCTTTATTACAGCCTGGAGACTCGCACAATCATGTACGAAGCAGGCTATTTGTGGCTAAATCTGCTCCACATGGACCCAGTTGTGTGAAGAGGGGCACAGAACGCTGCGCACACACACACAAACACACACACACACACACACACACACACACACACACACACACACACACACACACACACACACACACACACACACACACACACACACACACACACAAACACACACACACACACATACACACACACACACAAACACAAAAACACACCCACTCACCAGATAGGTAAGGTACATATGTACTGACATACTAAGGGCATGCCTCTGCCTCAGACTCCATGCCTAGTGACACTCATATAACACATACGCACTCTCAGGCTCATCCTCGAACATACTACAACAAAAAATGTATTGTTTTTTGTAAAGTAACAATCATTTTGATGCCTGCAAAACAAAAAATGAGAAAAATGTCTGTCTCCTCACGCTCCAAGGCCACAGAGAATCCAGGCGACAAAAACATGCGAGGTCAGAAAGATTAATGCTACAATCTCGTCAACCCCCAATCGCCCAACCATGGATATGTTTCAACTTTACTTCTTCATTTCTTTCATTTAATTTCCTCTCTTATGCTGTGACAACACTGTGCTTAAGCTCTGGTTAGGTTAAGGCACAATAACCATTCTGTTAGGGCTAGCAGAAGATTATGTTTTCTATTATTAAATAATAAAATACCTGTTTTTGTCAGCACAAACTCAGCTGGAAATTGGAAAAATGCAGCCGCCTTAGAAACACCAAGTGGTATCACACAGATACATACTCAAACATACTTGTACAGAGCATGTCTAGAGATCACACAAAATACATTTAAATTGTGTCTTCAGTGTCTAAGGGCCTGCATTCCTCTTCTTAGAAAGATGGTCATGCCTCTCATTTATTAAACTGAGAGCTTTTAAAGGACAGTCAGGCTGTACTTTCTGAGCATGTTCTGTTCTGAGCAAGTCTTTGAAGGTTGCCATTTTATAAGAAAATAACAAACACTATCCCACATGGTGCGACCTCTCTAACAGACACACAGACACACACACTGAGGCTTAAAGCAAAGCCCTAATTCAACGTACAGCAGCTTGGCTTGGCCCCTGATAACCTCATAACCTAACAAAAGGCCTATCCATGCACAATGAGTCTGGCTGTGACGGATGTGGGTTAAAGTTACCTTATGCTCACATTTTAAAAGGCTGAATTAACCTTGCTGACAAAATTGCCCAAGAGAAATCTTTCGTCTTCCTGCCTCTTAGAGCCTTGTTTTTTAACTATTTTTTTTTTTTGACATCTTCTGAGAGACACCATGCTCTTTTGAAGATCACAGGGACCAAATGTTTTGTCATTCTGGGGGAATTCCTGTAACACCATGTGATGAGCAAACACTTTTGGTACATAGAGGTTCTTTTAACCAGGCGTACATCAGTGAATACCTCCTCTGTGGGTTTTTCTTCTCCTACTTTTGCAGGCTGTTATTGGAAACCTTGGTTGCAGGCTCTCTGATTGTTTATTTTGTCCTCCCTTTTTTCGCGGAGACCTTCACATGACAAAGCTGTTGGTATGAGAGACAAAGCAGGCCAGAAATTCCACAGGAGGACTGCCAACTGCCAAGACGATGGATAAGTTGCACAGCAAATTACAGTTCAGTTTGGGAAACAGCGGCGTCTAACAATGCTTTGTTTGTTCGGTGAATGATTTAAAGTCTAACTTAAAGGAGCAATCCGCTGATTTTACACATCAGCTTGTTTGTCATGAGAAGAACGACACAACCGTATCTCTTAAAAAATATATCATTGTACTACTAATCTGCAACAGCATACACGTTTTAAGGAAAATGTAATTCTGCCTTTATTCAAAGGAAGTCATATATTCAGCAAAGTTGAGTGTGAAAATGTCAGTAAAATGTTCACTGAGAATGTATTTTCTTTCGTTTTCCTACAATATCAACTCACAGAGACTAAAGCAAGATGAAAGTACTTAGTTCAGGTTAGCAAAAGATCGTAGTTTGTGTGTTTATACTGAAAAAGCTCAAAGTTGACTGACACTTACAATCTTTCCCTGACCTTCCCTGAGGGGCTCTGTGGAACTTCTGTGTTGTGCTGGCAGCCGGTGGTTAGTTTATGTTGGCGTACACCATTTCTATGTTGGCTATGCTCTCTGTCAGCTGACAACAGTTCACCAGCCTTCAACAACTTAAACAAATGGTCACGGTTTGCTCAGAGGCAACCGAGAGAGATGAGGAAGATCTCAATTTTCATGTCATGTTAAAATACACTCACAAATGGCCAATAAAAAAGTCATTAATACGTGTTAATGGCTGCAAATAGAACCACAGTTTGATCCCTGATCAAAGTCCTGGACTTTGTACACGCAGTTATCCACCTCGAACACCTCTGTGCGACTTGCGTGCACTACCGAAACGTAATACCTTCATTACAGGAATAAAAGGTGCCAGGAACTGGGGATCCACGATACATAATGTGCCAATAAATTATTGATTATATTGTGCATCCCTGGAAGAGGCATTTCCCTCTGGAACACTTTGTCAGAAATCAAACGTGTGTGTAGTTGTTCTGAAAGGCCACACTGACCAGTGGGGTGAATAACTATTTTCTCACCACCACGCATGCTGACCAATCACGGGAAGAGGCTGGTGTTAATGTCAGATTATCATTTCTGAAAGTTACAGAAAATGTCGGTGGCGGCCCCCTCCATGTCAGGGGAAAAAAATCAGACCTCAATCAGACCATTTTTCTGTCGTTTTACCCTCGTATTGTGCTTTCAAGGTCCAGAAATGTTTCCTTGTCTACAAAACCTCGCCCGACTTTCCATCGACACAAGGGTGAGCAGACAATGACAACATTTTCATCGTTGGGTGAACTTATCCATTTACTTTTCAGGAGACAGGGTTGGAGAAGAGACGCAGAGGTTGTGTGATGTCTTTTGTGGCTCTGAAGAAAATAACTCTGATGACTTGGCTTTGCATTAACTATTGTCATGGTTGAGTCTGAGCAAAGGTCAGGTTTATGGCAAATAAAATATGACTAGATTAAGGTTACATGCGTGTCGATGCCAGTACGTGGTGGGTGGCGAACTCCAGCCTCCTGCAAGAAAGTTGGGTGTACTACATGTCCACCCCACCCACGCACCCTGACCTCCATAACCTAACTCTCCACCTCACTGCATATAGGGCTGATCGTCTACTGGTGAGACGTAGCATCCAGTCGGGACAATGGGCTGGTTGAACATTTCTTATACAGGTCAAACAAATTTAGGGAGATACTATTATATTAAATACCTTTAAAATAGGGCTTTAATCATAATCTATATTTATTATTTATTTATTACTTATAAGATGATGCTCAAAAGCTATTTATATTTAGTATGCACCCGACTGTTAGTGAGTGTAATGTAACATTACATGCTAACTGCTAGGGGTGTGCGTCTCTCCATTATGAGACAATTCCACGCGCATCTAGATATATGGGCTACGATACGATTCAGGGACGATTCTTTTTATAGTGGAACGATTCAATACGATTTGATTCTGAGCGGTACGATACAATTCTTTGTTCTGGTAGAAACAAAAAACAAAGATGAACAACGCTTTTGTGATTTTCAAAGCGTAAATCAAATCTAATGTTAGGCTATAAACGGACTACACTGCGGTCACATGACTTTAACATCACCAGCACTGCGCTTCTCACTACACAAGTACTATACACGTTTTCTATAAATTCTCAAATCTACCAGTTATAAAGTTAGAGTTAGAATAGTTTGTAACATAAGTCGTCCTGCAAAGACGGACTAGAGAGTAGATGAGTCCCAGAGTTCGCTCTGATAACGTTGTTGTCGGTGACAACCTCTGTAGTCTCGCTTAGCCGCTTTCTAATTCAATTGTGGGACATTTAATGATGTATTTTATGTCGTAGAGCAAAATGTGTAAACACCTTGAGCCTGTGGTAATGAAAACCTAACTATGTAGTTTTCTACATTTGTAAAAGTGTTATGTGTTAAGTGTTAGTGTTATGTCTGCATCTGTCCGTGGGCCATCGTGATAAGAGTCTGCATAATGGTATATTAATTCTACAGAAAAAAAGAATACGTGCATTTATCGCTATTAACATGAGTCGGATAATATCTGCATATCAGTTATCAGCAAAATCACAACCACTCCGGACACAGCAGCTCCTCCTTCACACAGACCTGTGAGCGTGTACAGCAGGTGTGAAAAGGAGCCGGCGGTGTATCATATAACCTTTTGACAAGTTGCTCAACAGCAACAACAGGCCCTCCCTCCTGTTATTATTGGGTCAACAGAGTCGGGGGAATTCTTTGGGATTAGAGTGGAGTGGAGAACATGAGTGTGAGTGCCATGCGCTCGCTCGCTGTGTGTCGACCCCGAGCCCCCACTCACTCAACCACCCACCCACCCTCTTTGTGTTACAGCAACAGTGTTGGGGTTTGCTCCAAGGCTGGCCCGGGGTCAGAGGGGGAAACAGGCAGCCAGTCAGGCAGTCAGGCATTCTTTCTCTCTGTGCGTGTGTGTGTGTGTGTGTGTGTGTGGCTGCAGCCCACTCTGTGCTCTTTGACTCCACTGGCCTTATAAGGCATCCAGTGCCATGGCAACGGCAGGGCTTGAATAGCAGTGTCAAATCCCTCAGCACACAGACACACGCTCACTCTCCCTAAAGGAGGGAGCGAGGCACAGACACAGAGAGGGGATTGAGAGGAGCAGCAGAGGAGGATATCTCTCTCCGCTGCTCTACACTGCTGCGGCGTCTGGCTTTCACTAGAGAGGTCTGTGACCGTGTTTTTCCTGCGCTTGTTTGCCTAATTTATTCCTGCCGGGGCCAACAGAAGGACTGAAAGAAAGGAGGAGAAGGGGAAAAAAAAGGACGGGCAGAATAGTAAAGAGTGCAACAGTACACCCTGACTTGCTGACAGGGAATGTAGAGAGGTTCTGGCCTCTGGTTGTTACTGCTGGATGGACAAGCACTGACAAAACAAGAGAAGGAAGAGAGAGGCAACACTTTGTGAGAGAGGGGGCGATTTCTCAACTCTGCTTTTGTTTTAGCTTGTTGTTTTTTTTTTTTGTTTCTTCTGTGACATTTGAGCCTCTGACACGACAAGCCGTGAAGAGTTGGAGGAGCCGCAAGAAAACATCATCTCTCCACAGACGCAGAAGAGGAGGACTTGTCTCGTGAGACAAAGGAGAAGTATCTTTCTCAACGCTGCTTTTTTGTTTTTAGTGTCAAGTGTGGGATACGTTTCAGCTGGCTCTTTTTGGCTGCGGTCGTCTCCTCTCAGAATACCATAGAAAGAAATTAAATCCAAGTTCCAAAACTACCCATGAGTAGTGCTTTTTTTTTCTCATTTTTCCTCCTCGTCACTATCACCTCTGCCTCTGTAACAGGCCTGACAAGTCAAGAGTGAGTCTGGACTCGAACTGCCTCAGATCAGCAGATAACACCTCCACGCAGCAGGAACTGGTTGGACGAGTTTATAAGTTGGAGCAGAGGGCAGGGCACTTTAACCCTGCTTGAAGGGGAGCTGTGTGCTATTTTCCTCCCACTTGCTTGTTCTTTTGAGTGAAAGTCGTGCGCTGAGAGAGGGGCAGAGCGTCTTCTACATTCAACTCCGTTCTGTCCCTCGTCACCATGCTGAGGGGATAGGTGAGGTGTGATTTTTATACTTCTTCTTCCGGGGGTGTGGGGGAGAGAGAGAAAGTGAGAGGGAGGGAGAAAGAGAGAAGGAGTCAAAGTGTAATTTATTGTTTCCTGTGAAAAGAGTAAGGCGGCACCCTTTTTCTCCTGCCTGAACTCTGAACCACTCAGTGAGCGTCTGAAGTTTTCTCAGACCTCGGGAGCCATTGATCAGAGGTCAGGGCAGCGAGCACAAGGGGTGAAAGACAAGAGCGGAGAGATTAAAGAAGAGAGAGAAAACAGCACCAGGAAGGACCTCTAGGTCAAAACAACCAGACGGCAAAGGGGAGAAAGGTCAACACAAGGGAGTAGGCTTTTTATCTCACTCATCTGACAAACCTGCCTTTTATACACACCTGGATCCGCTCTTTTCTTCTTCTGGAATCAGTTTTTAAACTTTACGGCTAGCTGGACGTTGGGGGACCGGGCGGGTCTGTGTATGAGCCACTCACTGGACTGCGTGTCTCAGAGAATATGGCCATGGTGAGCGGGGGTTGGGGCAACCCCAACGGGGACACTAATGGACTGGGGGAGAAGGCTTACCTGAGGAGGGAGGAAGAGGACGTCTCGCCTCAGGCTGGGAGCAGCGACGTGGACGTCGGGGACGAGGACAAGGCCTGCGTGGTGGATTGCGTGGTGTGTGGGGACAAGTCCAGCGGGAAGCACTATGGCGTGTTCACCTGCGAGGGCTGCAAGAGCTTCTTCAAGAGAAGCATCAGACGAAACCTCAACTACTCCTGCAGGTGAGGGCTGCTGGGAAATCTGACTGATTTCACTGATGACATGAACACACTTTGCATTTACTCTGCTCACTGTTTTTATCAAACTATATTGACTTTTTTTGTTACTTTAAATTTAACTTTTTTTTAACACACAATAAGGTTGTTTTGTGACGATGATATACGTGTTTATTAAAGGCGCACTATGTAGTTAAACAAACTAAATAAACAAACTCTCATGACTGAGTAAACCGAAAAAGCAAACTGACCTTATAGGACAACACAGTTTCACACTGTTCTACTTTGTTTGTATGTGGCGGACCCTGCCACCTTTCTGACGTCAAACAGTGTTCGGGGGACCTTATTTTCCTCTGAGACCAGCTCGTTTATTCAGATACAAATAAATATTCTGAGTTTGTATTTTTAACTCATTGTAAATATTAAAATTCTGAGTTTGTATTTCTTCTTCAAAACTACATAGTGCCCCTTTAATGTGTTTTGTAAAAATATCCTTCTTTCTTCTTATAACTTGAGCCCGAATGATACTCAGTTGTTTTTTAATTTAGGGAATAAAAACATCCTGATATCTATATCTCAGCCAATATACATATATAGACGTACATTTTGTTTTGCAATAATCCTTTGATTGTGACCTGTGACAAAGATATAGGAGGATATTTTACAGTTTGACGGTAAACTGTATCGTCTAGAATGACAGCTGCTAACTGAAAAAATAAACTTCACTGAAATTTTAATATTAAATGACCCCAAGCATCTTTTTCTGCATTGTGTTCAGGAAAAAGAAACGTTTTCATATCACCGATATAAAATGAGCATATCAGTTGGCATTATGCTGTGTATAAACACTTATAAAAGATACATATAGCGCTTCTGAATGCTAAGTGTGTGTGCATGTGGAGGACGTTAATGTATAGTCCTACCATCTTTGTTTGGAAGCTGTTATATAGGCATTCACATTCATGAAGCAGAGAGCATTTCTCACTCCAGAATGATATGTTCTCAACCTTGGATACGTCTCACAAACACCCACGGGGGGAAAAAAAGAAAAGAAATGAAGGGCCTGAAGGTCAGTCATGTGAGGATGGATTGCTTCAGAAGGTCAACATTCCCATTATTCTTCACCACCAGAACACAACATAGCAACTCCATTCTCTGCTCTCTCCTCTCAGCCCCTGAATACAGTTATTACTTCCACGTAATAATACATAGCTCTACATGGAAGGTGTACATTTGTCGTGTCCAAGACTGAAAAGGTCTCTTTCTCTCTCTTTGTGAATCGTTGGCAGACCTCGTCCTGCTGTAAAAGGCAACACAAGGGCGTACGGGGCCGATGATTTACAAAGGTCACAGCCTTGATAGCTATTCAGCCACGGCAGCTCGCACAGTTCACTCATCACAGGGGTCAGTGGGAGAGAGAGGGGGGGTCACTTTTCCTTCATGGAAACTCACCTTATCTTTTCTTTCCTTTGTGCAGATCGAATCGAGAATGCCAAATCGACCAGCATCACCGCAACCAGTGCCAATACTGTCGTCTCAAGAAATGTTTCCGTGTTGGAATGCGCAAAGAAGGTATGAAAGCTCTGTCATCCATGTTTTTTTTAATTAACAGACATATGAATCAGTTTTTCACTGCCAGAGAAGAAAAGTCTAAGACCTAACTATATCATTTCTCTGGGAACAAACCTACAAGTCTAGTTCCCCTCATCTCTATGGGGCCTCTTAGCTCAATAATTTGTTTTTGACAGCACACAACTGTACTGTTTTGGTTAGCCATGTTTCCAGAGGCAACACAAATCTGTTTTTTTAATAATACAGCGCTGCAGAAATGAGTCCATAAAACTTCAATTTAGCAACTAAAAAGGCAACTGTTTCCATCAAGAGTTGGAGGAGACCAAAACAGAGCAAACAAAGTGTAAATATTGGACTTAAATTAATCTGGTGGACAGTAATTTGATCCTGCATGAATACTTGTGCTGCTCCGTAACTGCTGGATGTGTAAATAAGCCACTGATCATGAACATATTGACCATAGCATCTTAAAAGATGATAATACTGCATGTCAGTCATGTTTGTTTAGAGGTTGTTATGCTGCCCCCAGGTGGCCAAAATAAATAAATAAATCATTGAACATCAGTTTAATTAAAGTAGAAAAAAAACACGTAAACATACACTTTAAAAAGTTAGAGTACTGCAGTCTAAATTTTAATGAGGAAAAGAACAGAAATATGACAAACATTTCTAAGGGAATAATGCATTAATCTTGATGGAAAAAGTCAGGCGATGTAGTGGATCTCTTATTTGATATTTGATTAGATTGAATTAAAGGGAACTGCTGGGCCTTGGCAGAGGTAGGCGCTCTACTGAGTGCCATTCTAGTTACTGGTGTAATGTAAGTAAGTAAGTAAGTAAAACTTTATTTATATAGCACCTTTTTGACACAGAGATCCAAAGTGCTTTCCAAACAACAAATAGATGAGCATTGCACTACACAAAACGCAAACAAAGAGAGAAAGAAGAACAAACAGGGGAAAATGAAACAAAAGGGAGGGATAAATAATAGAGACAAAACAGATGAGAAGAAACAAACAAGGAAATCTATAAAAAGGCTTGCCTGTAGAGGTGAGTTTTGAGCAGCCGCTTAAAACTGTCCACAGATTCAGCGAGTCTAAGTGAATGGGGAAGGCTATTCCACAGTGTTGGGGCTAAAACGGCAAAAGCTCGATCACCTTTAGATTTACAGATCGAGCGTGGAACGGATAAAAGGCTGAGATTTGAGGAGCGGAGTGGCCGAGGACTGGAATGAGGAACAAGGAGATCTGAGATGTAACTGGGGGCAAGGTCATGAAGTGCCTTATATGTAATCAGCAAGATCAGTGAGAATGTGTACTGCAAGCAGCATTTTAATGTTGTAGGATAGTTACAAAGTAATCTCCGTTTTCAAATAATATATTCTAAAAAAGAGGGTGCAAAAAATATCAAAAGCACCACATTTCCCCCTGAAACATAACAGACTGAAGCATCTTAAAATGGAAATGCACTGACATTTAAACCAATCACATACTGTCCTTTACATACTAACAAGCACGGTGATACACCTACAAATACTCAAAGCAGAGCAAAACCCACAAAGGCTCAATTACCCAGAAACACACACACAGATACATAGTAGTAGATACGTAGTTTGCTGAGAAAGCACTTACTTCAACAGAAACAGGCTGACATTTACCAGTGATCGCAGCACAATATTTATACTGTCAACCAAAGCATGTTTTCAGGGCGGTGCTCAACTCCCTGCAGCTGTTGAGCCTCAGGGACGAGGAGCCGACTAGAGGCGACTATGTTGGATTTACATAACCGACACAAGCAAGTTGACGAGTTGACTCAGCCTTCTGCTCCGTCAGACCTCACTGAAATGTCCGTGTCTCCACTGAAAACTATATATACCCATTTAGTTACAGTTACGATTAGCTCAATTTCTGCGGGGTTGATTAGTAAAAAGAGATGACTCCCATTTCCCCAGGCGTAATTATTTTCGTTCAATTTCCTCGTTAGCACAGCAAACTATTTCAGCCCATTTGTAATTGTATTCTAGTCAGCTATTACCTAACCATGCTTGTATTTCAGTCTGTGTCAGTGGATACCACGAGCTGTTCCATACATAATGTGCACTGAGGTGACAGTATGTCAGGGGTTATATTGGGACTGGTTATTAATGAACCATGCTGCCGCGGCCGTGACGCAGATTGAACTGTTTCCACATTACCTGGAATTGTCTTTTTCACCTTTAACCCAGTCAGGGAGGCACAAAGTCACGGCTTCATGTGAGATTCTGCCATTGTAATTTTTACTACAGTACATTTACTACATTTACTTTACTGTATTGTTCTTTGTGCACTCGCACTTTTAGTGTTAAACATTAAAACAATGACCTAACCTCATCAGAAAGTTAAGAAACAACAGTGTGTGTCAAAGATGTCTATGTACTGTGCAGAGGTGTCTACTGAAGTTAGCATGCTAACCTGCTAGCCCTGGCCTGTCCTGTCCCCCTATACCACGAGTTTGCTACTTAGGCTAAGTCAATAAAATAAAATCACAAAATAAGTGTAAATTAGATATTGTATTACTTGTTCTTATCAAAAATAAAACAACAAACAAACCTAAGCCACTGAGGGGCTGCTATACCGGTACTTGTAGTTGACGCGTTGTCTTCCGGGTCCAATGAATGAATGAAACACGTGAGCGTCGTATGCAGTACGTTTATTCATGCCGTTGCGCTCTTAACAAATAAGTGACCTCAGCCGAACTGTGCACACTCTTACATTAACTCTGTCACTGTAATGCAAATTCAAACTAAGGGCTCACATGTTTGCCACAACGCAACAATAAGACGACGACGGTCCAAAACTGTATGCTTCCACCGTCAGCAGCACACCTGCTGAGTAATTACCTGTGGCTCTATTTAACAATTTCCTGCACACACAGTACAGAGCGCCAACTACTGTGGCATTCAGGTATTATATCAAAAAATAAACACGAACCAAAAAATGGCTCTAACAGATATATTTGCACATATTTTTCTCAATAAACAAATAACTAAATCCTACACTGTCTGAATTTAAGTTTCTCTCTTCTACTGAACTACGGTCCACTGATACACAGGTATCAATAGAAGCAGGGTTAGATATCTCCGTTCAGCACATTTAGCACGGTTTCAGAAAAATAATCTGAGTCCAATTTGTCTCTCTTTTCCATCATTATATTATCATCGACTGTTTGTGTCTTTCTTAATATAAAGTTAAATAATAAAACATCCATTCCATCACCGTACAAACTAAACCAATCCAATGCCATAGTTCACATTTGCAAGTGATGCTACAAACACTGATAAATGTATTTGTCTCCAAAAATCTATATTTCTGCCTTGACACTGACACTGAAAACTGAGTTTTTTGAATATCTTCACCATCAAAGGAGTTTTCCAAAAGGTCTGTTTTCAGAGACTTTAAATCAAAATACCGAAAAAAAGATTTAAATTTTAAGAAATACCTGTGTATTTGTTCGCTCTCATTAGTATTATGTCTCAAGAAGCAAAACACAGCTCTGATAAATCCACTGTACAGTACACTGCCACCTAATAGTGAAGCATTTAGCAGCTAAAAACAGACATTTCCATCAGAGGTTGGTGGAGACCAAAACAGAGCCAGAAAAACTATCCTTTATTGGTTGAGAAAATGTCCTTCCTCTTAAGTACTACTAAATCATTAGGATGTCTATAAAAAAGAGAGCTGAAAACATGTTTTTGTGCAAGGTTGTTTTCACAGAGCAGCGATAATGTGTCCTTTATGAGTTTCAATGATTATGAAAATGTCACCATACATGTTATCTCAGGTTGTAAATTGATTTTCCATGACCTTCGAATCACTATTCAAACTAAACGCTGTAATTTCCAGAGTTGTTGAATCAAAAGCATAGAGAACTACAGAACATAGGAGGAGGGGGAGGAGGACAAACCTCCACCAAGGCTCTACAATCCACTAAATGTAATATTCTTTCAATAATAAAGGATGTGAACTTTAATCAAAAGGCAATTAAAGGTAACCATTTTGTGATAAAAAATGATGTATTTGTGTATTTCAAGTGGGTGCATCAGATAATAGTGAAATTTAAAAAAAAAAAATTTTGCTTTGGTTCCTCCTTTAGTTATTTTGTATCTTTCCTGGAAACAAATCAGCCGAGGTCACTTGGCTGAAAGTGAATCATGAGATTTTATTCCTTGGAATTGTATAAACATTTTGAAATAGAACAGAGAAACAGAGAAAGTTGAAATGTCTCCTCCAACATCTTCCAAACATCAACAAGCATCTTCCATTTTTCAGTCAGTGCATCTGATTCTCATTCTGTTTTTTCCTCTCTGTCTCTCTGCAGCCGTCCAGCGGGGCCGAATCCCTCCATCTCACCCTGGTATCAGTCCAAACTCAATGGCGGCAGGGGTTGGTGGGGCGGTGCCAGGTCACATCGGGGCAGACTACTTCAACGGTCAGCCGGTGTCAGAGCTCATCTCCCAGCTCCTCCGGGCTGAGCCATACCCCAACAGCCGCTACGGGGCCCCGTACAGTCAGGCACAGATGCAGACGTCTGCGAGCGGAGGCTCCGTCATGGGCATCGACAGCATCTGTGAGCTGGCTGCCCGGCTCCTCTTCAGCACCATCGAGTGGGCCAGAAACATCCCATACTTCCCAGAGCTGCCTGTCTCAGAGCAGGTCTGCCAATATATACAGTCCCTAATATGATCTCTTTTCTTTTCTTTTCTTTTCTTTTCTTTTCTTTTCTTTTCTTTTCTCTTCTAACACTTGTCCTTCTGCTATGTAAAAACACAGGTGGCACTGCTGAGGCTGAGCTGGAGCGAGCTCTTCATTCTGAACGCGGCTCAGTCTGCTCTGCCCATACACATGGCTCCTCTGCTGGCAGCCGCTGGGTTTCACTCGTCGCCAATGTCCGCTGAGCGCGTGGTGTCCTTCATGGACCAGGTCAGGGTTTTCCAGGACCAGGTGGACAAGCTGAACAGGCTGCAGGTGGACACGGCCGAGTACAGCTGCCTCAAAGCCATCGCGCTCTTCTCACCAGGTGGGTTTGGTTGGTTTTTTCATGATTATCTGAGTGATGAAAGCTGCTGTGATGACTGGTCGTCGAGTGCCTTTACGGGAAACTAAACATAACTGTCTGTGTGAGGTTTCAGTTGTTTTTTTTTTCAGTTTTTGAGACAGTGATACATTAAATCTGCACCAGCTCAAAGAGTCCATTGATTTTAACTGAAGGTGACCTCTGACCCCAGTGAATACAATGATTGATACCACAATCATTGGATTCACAAGTCAATTAAAAGGTCTAACTTTTAACATTAAGCAGGATTTAGTGAGCAGAAATGTAAATAATGATAACATTTATATTACCATTAGTGTATAGTGAGCTGAAACTGGGAATCATTGTGTTTTGGCTACCTTAGAATCTTCCAGACTGTGACACCGCCATGATTCTACTGTAGCCCAAAACTGTTAAAGTCACACAAAAAGGCACCCTGAATGGCCATGACTTCGCCCCGAGTCATAGTTTTGGTCAGGGTTGCTGTAAATCACCTCCATACTGTATCCCCCATCTTCAAACTGACCTCCATCTGTGCTGTGTTTAGTCACAGGTTCGTGTTCAGCCATGTACACTCTCACGTTAGGCTGTCCCGTTGCCTGTGGTAACTCCCCCTGTGATCTAAGGGCCCAGGCCCACTGGCTCCCCAGCTAACTAAGTCATGAGCTAGTTAGCTAACAGTAGTTAGCTACAGCAAAGTATAGCTAGCAAAGAGCAGGATTTGTTGGTTACTCAGGTGATATGCTGCCCGCTATCTTTTTTGAACTAACCTTCAGATTCTGGCCATATTCTACAAATGATACTTTAAAGGGACTAAGAATATATATAAAGCATAATGTATGTACTTCAAGTGAGAAGAGTGAAAAAGCAACACATGTGAAACAGTATAAATATGCACAACAAAACAGCATTAAATTGTCTAAAAATGCTGTGTTTGCCTTACAGATGCATGTGGTCTAACTGACCCGGCCCACGTGGAGTCCCTGCAGGAGAAGGCCCAGGTGGCCCTGACAGAGTACGAGAGGTTGCAGTATCCCAACCAGCCTCAACGCTTCGGCCGTTTACTGCTGCGCCTCCCAGCTCTGCGCGCCGTGCCGGCCAACCTCATCTCCCAGCTCTTCTTCATGCGCCTGGTGGGCAAGACACCGATCGAGACGCTGATCCGAGACATGCAGCTATCAGGAAGCTCCATCAGCTGGCCCTACGTACCAGGACAGTGAACCCGCTGACTCCAGGGTGAGATGGGCCAAGATCAGATTGGGAGGAATCAGAGCTCAGGAAGATTACATAAGAGTACAAACTGAATGTTATGAATACAAACCGGGATCTCACAAGTGTAGGGTCCTTGTTTGCGAACGTAGCTTTTTCCACCTCAGCTCTGCAAAGTCCGGAGGAAGTCACACCAAAGCTGCTTTCAGGGAAACAAAAATGTGTCACTGTCTTTAAACATGTGTTTGCCGCACTTGTCAGTTTTGCTCTGACCTCCTTCTGATCTCTCTCCGTCTCATTCTGGACAGAAAAGCAACAGGGCTTTAGTTGAATTGCAGACTCTAACATGAGGCCACGTGCCTGTACTACCTCCTCCCACATCACCCCTATTGTGACTCAGTTTGAACCCAGTCTCTGTGTGTTTTCCCTCTAAATGAAGCCATATCGGTGCCGCTCTCACAGGCCAACGGTGGCAGCTTCAGAGCTTTAATTGTCACAGGTAGGACATGTTGTGCACATCCTACCTGAAGTTGTGTCATGTTTGATATGTGCGACAAAATATCAAACTCTGTTACCAAATATATCTATGACGACTGCAAAGCGTCACCTTGTACAGCATTAAAACAAAGACGGGACGTGGGAATTGTATTGTATAGTGTACTATATGAAGCACTGCGTATACAAGAGCAGACATTTGGTATGTTATGAGGAATTGTTCAACACTTTGGGGATGTGTTTATTTGCTTTCCTGCAGAGTGAGACAGGAAAATTTAACCCTGTTACACGTCTGCACAAGCACAATATAGGGTTGCGGTGATATCATGATATTCGCGATAACCTTCATGCTAAAAATTTCTATATTGATATTGTGTTAATAATACACATACGATAGTATCATGTGAATTATCCAGGAAAATTGGACCTTGTGCGTCTGAGTTCATCTGGTTGCCTTTTCACCAGTAATTGGGTGTAATTTTTTTTTTTTTTTTTTTTTATGGTTATGGTTACAGACCCCCTCCACCTCCCTACACTCGTATTTTACTGGATCATACATTTGCCAAAAAAGAGCCAAAACACACAGTAAACAACTAGCATTTCTCCTCAAAAATGTTATAGATATCGCGGTAATGTCGCTATAGTAAATTCTCACCCACGATTATCGATTTGTAAACAAAAAAGGTATATTATGATAGCCATAGCGTGTTAGCTAAGCTTAGCATAAAGACCGGAAACAAAGGGAAACAGCTAGCCTGACGCTGTCCAAAGGAAGCTAAATCTGCCTAAAGTTCACTTAGTAACAATTTATATCTTGTTTTTTTTAAAGTGACTCTTTACTGTTAGCAACAGCTCCCAGCCAAACTACCCCATAAACAACAAGATGTTGACATGACAAAATAGTTAACTTGGTGCTTGCTAATTGGCGTTTTTTGTTGCTGTTTTTGTTACCTGGAGCCAGGCTAGCTGTTTCCAGTTTCCATGCAATGCTATGCTAAGAGGAACCTGGTTCCAGCTTCCCAGACAGCGCTCATAGGCTACATCTTGTAGGTGTTGGCTCAATGACTAGAGGTTACATTGGGATGAAAAGACAAATTCGCAAAGGCTGTCCATACTACGTCATTCCAACGTAACTCAAGCCAACGTCTGCAAGACATGTGTGCTATTGTGGTGCATATTTACTGTTCTATGTTCTAGGGCTGGGTGATACGGTCTTAGATTAATATTGCAGTATTTTTAGGCTGTATGGGATACACAATATAAATTTCGGTATTTCGGTAATCTCCTCGAAAGCACTTCATAAAAATGACAAAATCAAACATCACAGTGTTTTCAATCAGATATCTGGATATCGATATCTAGAGAATACTGCAGGATGACTACTGATACTTTCAAAAATTGTTAAAACAATGAAATTTTGATTAATAATCATCAGTAATGTGGATATAATGACTAAGTGTGCCACAGCCAGAACAAGTCATAATGTTACAGCCTTTACTGTAACAATGTGATATCCAAAATCTAAGACCTAATATAGGCTAGTCTTATATCAC
Organism: Spondyliosoma cantharus; assembly: GCA_900302685.1. Lineage (NCBI taxonomy): Eukaryota > Metazoa > Chordata > Actinopteri > Spariformes > Sparidae > Spondyliosoma > Spondyliosoma cantharus. Next base: position 39,055 of record OMLP01012127.1, on the reverse strand, counting down.
GCTAACAATGCAATACCGATATAATGTCCAGCTGCCCTCCGTACGCAAGGAAGTGGATAACTATTTCCCAAATGGTTGTGCAACTCTTCAATATAGTACATTATACAATAATGTTCTTGCAGCAGAAAGTGGAGGTGAATGTACTCAAACACACCCTGGCTCCTCAGACAGTCACATCCCTGTCTAACATTATTACCTCATGTTTTATACATCCAAGACAAAGATTGTGTGTTCATGTGCTAAAGATAAATATAAAGGGATCAACGCATCACAGAAACCACAACAGTAACAATATTTCCCATTTTTGACCTGTTTTGTCCACCTGACTTTGGCCAAAATAGACTTGAGAATGTTTTGAAAGTTAATGCTTGAAAGTCTGAGCTGAGATTGTTTTCCTCCGCTTTGTTCATTCTGATGATTTCTTTTTCTTCTGTCACATTCATGGTTCCCCTTTGAAAGATGTGTGTTAGCATGGCGAAACAGACAGAGGTCACTTTCAGATGATTATGCTTATGTAAGGTACTGTTGTAAAGGTTATGGTGATTGTTGGTACTGAGATAAAGGGTACTAAGAAGTCACAATCATGACTGTGTTATCGCCATTAACTGCAGCTGAATGCGACAAATGTTTTTTTTTTTGCCAAATTGACTGACTGAAACAAATGACAATGGTCTGACAACAGATAAACGGCTGTTTGTGGTCTGAGTTTTTTTTTTTATTAAAAAAAAGCAAAGCTGGCTATGACATCCCCGATGATGTCGAACACCGTCATCAACAGCTCGTCACGCTGTCCTTGAATCACTTTGTGTTATTTGTTGGTATATAAACTGTGCTGGTTTGACTGTGTAGCTTTATGTTGAAAAGAAGCATGTTTCTATGATCATGCCAAACTTAAAAAGGCAAAAGAATTTCGTATGGCTGACTGGTTATTTTTTTTGCATTACTAGAAAATAAAAGTATGCACATTCCTTCCGTGGATGACTTGAGTATCTGAGACATTCAAAGGCACGGCACACACATCTGGAGAAATCAGAACCACTGACAGTCATTTTCATGTAATCATTGCAAAAACTCATATTCTTATATTTGTCATATCAAAATACATAACTACAATGTGACGTTTAGTGAGTTAAGGGGACTTGTTTTTTTGATAGTTGTTTCATTTGCAGATTCTTACTTATTCAAGCAAGGAACACGCTGTTTCTTTTTTTCTTTTAAATTCAGCAATTAGTCAATTAACTGCTAATTCAATTAACAGACAATTTGACAGCAACTTTGGTCATCAATTCATTGTTTAATCAAGCAAAGAAAGAAAAAAAGCCAATTATTTGCCAGCTCCAACCTCAAAATGTGAAGATGTTCAGCTTGTATGTATTTTATATCATTTTGAATTTGATACTGAACTTGGAATTTGGATTTTTGGTCAACAAAATAAGAGATTTGAGAACTTGTGGTGGGTATTTTTTCACTGTTTTTGAGTGACCAAAAAAATAATCAATTGATAGCAAAAACAAACTCATAATGACGTTCCAAAAGTGGACGTACTATACATTTGCACTAAAAGCTAAGAAGCAGTCTTATTACATTTGAAGGAATTTCTTTTAAATTCTGTTTCCAAGATCCAAGCACTCTTCTGGCAAAAAGGTTAAAAAAACCTTTCCTTGTTGAAATTCTCAAAAAAAAACTGACAATGAATGTTGGAAAAGAAGTCAGTTTAAAGCATGCTTCAGTTGTTATCTTCAAGAGATATACTTAACAAAGTTATGTTTAAGTATACGTTTAAGTATATTTGGCTTATATTTGCACTTTACTACTCTTAAATAAAGACTACTTAAAGTATACTTTCAAGAAATAAAACATGGATATGTGCTACATAACTTGTATTAGTGCACAAGTTACATTAAGCAGACTTGATAAAATTAAGTTCTTTGTGCAAATGAACGTCTGACATATGCGACAAAATGTAAGTACAAGTTTATTGCTTTATTTGTGTGAGGTTTAGTTGGCAGTGATGATCCAGAGTTAGACAGTGGTCGATGTTTTGTGTCACATCAACTTCAAAAGGATGCCAGTATGGATTTTTTCTCATAAACCAACTGAAAAACAGTTAAAAATGACATACTATGTACAATGATGCCAGTAAACGGCTCTAGTAAAGGGTTTTCAGAGCAGTTAACCAAAAAAGGGCAGCAGCTGCTCACACTGAGCTGACAGTGATTGGATCAGCAGTGCTGCTGCTCTCCCTGCTGGACGCTCACTGCAGATGCAACTAGTTGCAGATTTCTCCAAAGCAAGGAACCTCAACACAAAGTAAGGGTCATTAAGTCACCGAATCTCACTCTGGTGCAAAACTGTGATGACAGCTGTATTGAAGTCTATGAGAGAAGCATGGACAATCACACTTAAAGCTAACTTATCTACCCCGTATGACTTCTGATGAAGAAATGCCTTCAGAAAACAAAAGAACACACTTCAGAGAGGTTAACAACTCATTTTCGTCACGTTGTTCCTTTCCTCAAATTTGTGTAGGAAAGGCTCCTGTTAGCGCTGTTGTTGGCGGTACAAGTGCAGCCTCATCAGTCGGACCTGCTTCATTTGATCACAATATAATCAGCCCTGTAGATAATTTAGGGTAAGAATCACTGCTCTCTGAAGTGTGTTCTTGCATTTTCTGCAGGCATTTCTTCATCACAAGTCTTGCGACATAGATATGTTGGTCTTTAGTCTGTTTCTCCACGCAACAACCATTGACTTCAATAGAACTGGCACTGCAGTCTGGCCCAAAATAAAGATTTGGTGACGTGATGACCCTTCCTTCTTTTTCAGGTTCCTTGCTCCAAACCAGTAAAGAGGTGAAAAAATAAGACCAAAGTTTTAGAGAATTAGAAATGTTTATTACACTTTTTAGACATCATACCTTATGGAAGTACACAGTTACAAAAACAGTCTTATCATAGCATCAAAAGAAAGTAAATTCATACAAAAATAAATGGCTCGCAAAGGGTTTGTAAAATGACAACGATGTTCTTCATAAAAATACAAATGCCTGACAAAAATCAAAAGTGTGTCTAGACGATTTTATAACGTACACTTTGCACATTAAGCGGATTAATGCAAACATTACCACGAATGGAATCAGCAGATGATCATTTTCATTGGTAGAGAATCAAATGAAAAGATGAGAGTAGCTTATATTGTGACAGAAACAGTGTTTTCCAGTTTGTTGAGGAGCATGCGTGATAAAAAATATAAAAATAGTCTGGATGTTTTTAGTTATTCGCATAGCTTAAGCACATTGTTGAATGACCGGTGATTAACAAAACAAGCCACTACGAGTCTTTAGTATGTACAAAGAACAGATACAGTCATCACAGATGCTAAGATATCCGCAGAATCAAAGAGACAGACACTGTGAATTTGTTCAGGAACAGGATTCATTGGAAGTATATACAACAATGTCACACGTATCTCATTGGCCAGTTTGTCCCCTTTTTGGTCTGTGTCTGTGATCATTAGTATCAAAATCTTAAGTTTAGACAAAAAAAATACACAAAGTCCCGGCAGAGCTTAGTCACAAACACTGATGAAGAAGATGAGAAAAGCACAAAGATAACGCCGTGCCAGAGGTTAAAAAAGACTGCATATTTACTCGACACAATCCCAGCAGCCTGTCTTACCCATTACTATGCTCTCTACAATACTGCTGCACCTCTTATCTGCGGAGATAAAACAAAGAAAAGTTGCCAATCTGGAGAGCAAACATAGCCACAGTGTTATCACAGGTGACTGAGGGTCAGCTGACTTTCAAACAACCTCTCTCCCACCCCGCCCTCCGATCGTTACATGTGGCCGAACACTGCAAACAATGAGCTGGATCTTTTAAAAAATAAAAAAAAATGGCAGTGTGGAGGTGTCTACAGCTGAGCTCCTGCACCCATTTTCTTATATGTATTTGATCAGAGTGAAAGAGGGAAAACGCAAGATCAACACACAGAATGTTCCCTATAAATGTGTGTGTGGGTGTGTGTCCAGGTACTTTGGTCTCAGGATGTCACAGTGTCCTTGTCGTGTTTTGGAGTGTATCTTGGCCTGCGTCTGTCAGTGTTTGCGGTTTAGACCACAGAGCTGAGCGTCGGGACTCAGTGGATTCATGAGTGGTACTTGTCGTAGTCCTTCACCATGCGTTTGATGTGGAACAGTTTGTGTCTCAGCCTACGACACTGTTTCTTCTTCGTCTGGTAGTCTGAGGTCTGCAGAGCAGAGAGAGCACAGAGGAGGCATTCAATACGACAAATAATATTCAAGGTCAAGAGTGGAATCATTTGTTTCATAATACTAGAAGGTGAAAATGTTAACTGACTTTTGTGCTTCAAAAGTAGTAATAAAGGGTAAGAGACAGAACACAGACATTTTATGTCCAGAGGCATAAGATGGAAACTAAATGAGGTAACATTTTGTAGAAAAACATCTGTAATACTTAATTGAAAGTAACTGCAATATGTTTTAAGTCTTTTTGTAGCTTATAAAAGGTCTCCTCACCTGCTTCAGATCCTTCAGCTGGTTATATTCGTCTGCTACAGCCTGTGGAAACATGAGGAAATTATTATAATATGCATATGTGTTCTGGTGTAAACTTATCAGCACAGTGACCCAACAACAGGAAATCTAATTGTGTAAATGCTTAAGATTATTCAGGCATGTTCAACTCCTCTTTTAATGGTTTCTATAGTTCCTTCGGTGCACTATATCCACATAATGTCCTATAGAGTATAACTCCACCAATTTTTAGACATTAGAGTGCGTTTACAGGTTTTGTTAAGTACGACTGCATATGTGGCATTGTGGGTAATGCTGGCACCATTTTTGAAAAGGAAGTAGAGTGTGAGATCTCTTTGTCTGCTGTATCGATTTGGATTGTTTGTTTTTAAACTGTCCATGCAATGTTGGGGCCTGTGTCCACATAGCATTTTTTATTGAGCGATAGTGTCTTTTTGTGAGAGGTGCTAGTGATATCAGTGTGGCTCTTGTTCTTTTTCCTGGGCGATAATATTTACTGTATTTTGTAATGGATCTTGTCATGCACCACATCCCCCTTGCTCTGATGTCCAGATGGCAAATAAAAAACAATCTGATAGTAAACTGCAAAGAGGCAGTGTCGATCATACAGCGGCAATTGTCAAGATATTGTTGTCATAGAAACAAGAAGCAAGTGCAACATTTTTACTCTCAGCTTCAGCCAGCGCTTTTCTGCCCGAAAAAACAATTTGTGGAACACTGACCTCAGACGGATTTGCCGGAATTATGTTTCTATTGCTCAACAATTAATATCTCTTTTGTCTTTTAATTAATGCAGTGTTCTTGCTTGGAATCCCCAGAATGCTAAAGGGTGTTTGGTTTTCAAGTAAACATAGCAAATATGTGTGTGGGGAACAAAAGGAGGCAACATAGCTCCATGTAGAATTCTAGGACTTGGATGTGAGTGTGGCAAAAACAACAACCAATTTTAGGTAGCTGTAATGGAGAAGCTCAGGAAAATAATCTTTATTTGGCAAGATCAGCATTTGTTGGCAAAATTACAATTTGTGACTTAACGGGAGCCCTCCAGTGTCCATACTCTACACAAGATTCCTATGGATTATTTATTAATCCCCATCCACTGAAGGAGATAATCTTCCCTATTTCATTTCTGATTTGTAATTTAGGCTCATCTTTGTTCCATTAACAGCATGTTTGATTCATTAATGGTGACTCCTGTCTAAATCTGACCTGGTATTTGGCAGAAGTCTCATCCAGTGTGTCCAGCTGCCGGCTGAGTTTGTTCAACTGATCATTGATGTCGTCCATCTCAGCACACAGGCGCTTGTATTCTCTGAGGTCGGCATCAAACTCTCTCTTATACTCCTGGCGCACAGCATCAGATCTTATCTCTGGGTACGAACTGGAGCAGGAGAAGGAGGAGTTAAAGGTCAGAAAAAGAGATAAACCTGTATCTAGAAAGATTTAAAAACACTGAAAAAGTGTCATGCACTAGAATATCACAATTTACAACAGTCACTAAGGTGATCAGGTTAACTACTGAACCACTGGAACACAGTTCAGAGGTCAAGGATGTGCACTGTTACTGCTGGTTTCAATAACAGTGTCAGGTTTCAAATATCTCCCTCAAGTTTATTTGTTGAAGTCTGGGCAGAACGAACGAAAGACAAATATAACTACTTTCTCATAAACTACATTGACCCCCATGTTTTGTACCTTTGGCCCAATTCTCTCATTATGCCTGAGTACAACTCATGTGAAGTGGCATGCCTCAGAGGATTAACTACTCCTGGGCAGAGTGAAGCAGACTGCAGCCTTATCCACGCTTCACTGTTTGAGCATCTTTTTCTTTATCATTTTATGCTCGCATGTTTCTATCGAAAAGATATTCTAACGTAATTTTCCTGTAAATCACTCTCAAGTGAGCTTCATTTTCTGAGCTTACAATTGTTCATTCAAATCCGAAAATTGAGGTCTGGTCCTGGGGGAGGGAGTATTTTACTGCACTCTACAATCTGTACTATTAGATCGTGACTTTTCCATCCTTAATCCAGACTGTGCATGAGCTGCACAGAGACACATCACCATGGTCATGGAGGTTTAATTCTCACCTCTCCCACTCCTCTCCGTCGAGTTCATTGCCTGTTTCTCCTCCTGTGGTGTACTCTGTCTCGTACTGAGACTCATCAAAGTCAGGTTTGCGTCTGCGTCTCTTGCCCCTGTTGGCAGAGGGTTTGCGGATGGTCTCCTCTGACGGGCTGGAGCTGGTACCGTGGGAGAAGACTTCTGATGGTCTGCTGGTGGTCCTCTCTGAATACCTGCAGGACAAAAACATGAAAACATACAGTTATGTGATGACAAATGATGCGAAAATGGCAGATTTGTGTTTTGTGCCTTCCACAGTTCCCTTGCTTGGCTACTTCTTCTAGTTTTAATGAGGGATGATCTGAATGGCTAACTTCTCTGACATTTAAACAAAATTTTAACTTGACTTTAAACTAGACTTGCCGACGAAGTCTAAAAGAACGAGAACACAGAAAAAACAGTCAAAATTGAGCACAATTTAATTTATAAGGTTGAACACTGTCTGAAAAAAATGTGCACGTTGTACCTTGGATGGAACAGTTAACCGCCATTGAGCTAACATAAGTAACAGATGCCATTCTTAACAAAGCAACATTTGACAAAAGATACATGACATTTCAGTGCCAATATGTAATTTAAATGTATACTGTGCATGAATAACACAAGATTCACCGACAAGTATCTAGTGTCGATAGCACATCCCTAGATTTGATGAAGAATCCAGATTTTCACAGTGTGTAAAAATAAGTACAGTAAAGTTCTAAAAGACTATAATAATAATTATCAACTATTTAGATGCCATTTTCAAGTGTAACTTTGGACTGACGTTGAGGTGGTACAGTTTGGTCAAAGGTACTCTCTCCCATTCTGAATATATACGCATTCTTATCTATTTTTATTTCTATTTCTATAATCTGGCAAATAACATATGATGATAAAATTCACTTTACCTTGAGAGTGTAGCTTTTTAGTGAACTATATCAAAAAACAGTGTGTTCAGCACACACAAACATATAAACTCACTCACACACACACTCCCTGAGTGCACATTAACACAAATAGAAACATATTCAGTCTGAGGTTTCAGGAAAAAATATTCCTTAATGTTTCACAGGCTTATTACTTTTTTGTAGAATACTGTAAACTGAGTGATTTAAGTAGGGTAGAAAATGTCAGATGTTGGATGTGAGTAGTAAATTACAAACATTCTATTTGTGAATAAAAAACATTGCATATAGAACAATGAAAGTGTTTCTAAGCATTCTCAGGGTTACCCTGGTAACCCACGGTAACCCTGTGTTCAATGCTACAACGCATTAACTGTGAGTAATGCCTTTAGGCAAAGTGTGCATACTTGCGGAAAGTAGCCAGAAAGGGCACAAAGTATCCGCGAGACATCCCTCATACCCTTAATGATTTGTCAATGGGACAGCCCTAAACCCTTGCTGGCTAACTGGGAACACGTGTCAAAGTCTGTGAGTCTGTGAGCATAGACATTGGGATTGGGCCTACATACAATGCAAGGGGAAAGAACAAGTTTCCATTCATTCTCTGCTGCTCATAAACATATAGCTTTGAGGGAACTGTAAATTGTACTGAGAAGATCAAATTACTGAAACTCTGAGTGGAAATGATGTCTTTAACTACATCAAACAAATTAAGAAAAACAAAATTACACAAAGAACATCATGACCCGAACAAGAACTAAAAAAACATCTATGTACTGATATGAGCCAGACTGGTAAACAAGGTCAAGGTAAACACCTTGAACCACTAATTATTATTGTTGCTCACGCTCTAATGTTTGACTGTGTGCCACGTGGAGGCCCATCAGTGACCAGGAGGCAGGTACAGCTCTTTAATAACGGGAGGGAGAAATCATGCTCAATTTTGTAGGTTTGTGGGGATTTGTAGAGGCATCTAAATCCAGCCTGTGCAGATAGTACAAGTTCTTACAAAACAGGCTGCATTATTAACAGCAGAGCACACTGTGGTCTTCAGGCTAACATTCTTCTGCTTATGAAAAACGGCAGCTATGTTTACTTTGGGAGAGCGGAAATCGTCAAAATAATGTTCTGTACTTTGAACCAAATCAAAATCCTTGCAAATGTAAAATTTGATTGTTTTGTTCTAGTGTCTGTGAACATCAAGAGGGAACTTCACATTAATCAGGTCAGTCGGGGCATATTTTTGACAAAAGCTTACCATGCTTTTCAAAGGTACTGAGATGTTAAGAAGCTGTAAAAACAACGCACAGTATTGAGGGCATTACTGCAAACAAAAACAAGGTGCTTGAGAAATCATTTGTAGCTTTGAAGCAAATACACTTGTTCACAAACATCCTAGCTTTTCCTTTCCTTAGAGATTTCAATGAACATGAGAGAAAAAAAAAACAAGGGAAAGTTAATCCAACGAGGGCTCAAAGGTCACTCCCAGAGCTCTTTCTGTGGGTAGGGCAATATGTTTTCACAGGCTTTAAAACTGAACTGAAGTGATTAGATATTGCTTGTGTGAGTCACATGCTCAGAGGTTCCGTGTTTGTGTGGAATCTTTGCCTTACAGTGCCCAGAATCAAATGTTGTAATCACTTTCTTCAGAGAAATATATTGTTTAAAGGGGCAGTATGTAGTTTTGGAGAAGAAATTCAAACTCTTGAATTTCTATATGTTGCATCATACATGTAACAGAGATACTGTACATATATCCATATATACAAAAGAGGGTGGAACTCAGGAATATGTCTTTGGATGAATTTACTTAATCATCTGTCTGGCAAATGACACAAAACATTTTTGGCCATTGTTTTCATCAGTCTGATGAAGGCTGATCCAAAGACATACTCCTAAGTGCGACCCTTTTTTTCTTTATATAGATACATGTATTTAGGATAGTGCACTGGCAGGTCAGAGAGCACTGGTAACCTCACAAACCGACTAGTAATCCCTCTCATACTGAACCACCGCCTACATGTTGTCCTTGGAAATACATCACATTACATAAGATACAAATGCGCTAGCATCCGTTTGAAACATTTAATCAACCAAAAGATGCTTCATCTGATTTGAACATAAAATTCTAGACTCTGAGCTAAAAAGGGGGGCTGAGAAAACAGGGTCACCCACTCGTTGTTGTCGCAGTCGTACTCATTATAGGAGCTGCTGTCCACTTTAACTGGAGGGTAGGAGATGACACTGTTGGCCGAGGCGTTGAGCAGCCCGGCTCCCTTCTCTGACACCAGCAGGGTCGGGGCGTCCTGAACACTGCGGCTTTCCTCCACATTGTTCACCTACAGCAGGCAGGAAAAAACAGAAGGAACAGACTCAGCAAACACAAACAATCAAGTCAAGAACTCACAAAGACCACACCACGCAACAGGCTCAGTTCCTGACTTTTTCCCTTGTTTCTTTACACCAGAGACGAAAAGTATGGTAAGTGGGCGCGTAATTGGACAGCACAGTTGAACTCTTCAATGAAATGAGGGTTATCTGCTTGAAAAGGTCACGAGAACAAAAACAAAGAATGGCTAAAGGCTAATTGGAAAAGTAAATCAAACATTAACCATAAATAAAGTTGTTGTCTCTGTTGACAGTTGTTGTCTTTGAGTCTGACAAAGCCTTATAACTTTAAAATATTCGTCATGAAGATATAATATATACACAGGAATCATCCAGCTTTGTTTTCACTGTTCTATTGTCTTATGTCTGCATGAACACCTTGAAGGGATGTGCCTGTCCTTTCTTTCTCCAAACAAAAGGAAACAGTGTCTGTCATGTAAATATCTTTAATCTGTATTTTCCAAGTCTTTCCTGTGAGGTCAGACAGCCTGCAGGGGAGGGAATTCCTCACAATGAAGGCTTCAGGGGCGGTAACAGCTTCTTCCACTTCCACTGGGTCCAGTGCATTCATCAATCATTAGATGCCTTTTACACAACCCCTGCACAAACCACCAGAGTCTGAACTTCAAATGGGTCTGTCTTTTTCTCTGTTACCTGGATTTCTTACTGGCTTAATGTTAGCAAGCACCCGTAAGTTGCTTTTTCAAATGTACCAATCAAAGAGGACATCAGACCACTAAAATCAACAAAACGGAGACTAAAAGTAGATAAAACACAGTAAAAGTAATCAAACAAGTTTTCATTTTGGCTCAACATCCAGGCACAATATCAGCCTTTGCACAAGAAATAGGACTGAAAATTATTAAAGGGATGATCTGGAAAATGATTAAAACTATGAGCAGGAGTAACTGCAAAATAAGACATCTGACATCTACTGCACCTGCACAACATGGCAGAAATATTGTGGTCTGTAGGTCTGGTGAGAATTCACCGTTTCCTAACTACATACAACCCTTACAAAACATCCACCCTCCTGCTTTCTCAGTTGGTACATTACTGAGCAATCTCCTAAATTCCTCGCAATGAAGGAGCAGCGCTAAACATCAGCCTAGCCCCCAAAGAACAATAATCACGGTGGGTGGAGTGCCGGGGTGAGGTGCCCTTCATGCAGCTGCAGGAGATTCCCATTTGAGGACTGTGCTTCATGTAAGAATCCAAACAATGGCCCCTCAGTGTGCAACACAGTGGCTTCTGGGCTGTCAGCAGAGTATGTAAGCACAGTAAAGAGGTCCGGGGTCGGGGACCTGGTGAAGAAATACGAAAAAGCAAATATGGAGAAAGACAAAGGGAGGCAGGGAGATGGTGGATGTTGATGAGGAGGAAGGAGCAGAGGGGGAGCAGACAAGCACGGAAGACTCCGAAAGCCAAAGTGAGGTAGAAGTGCATGTGCAACAAAAAGAGAGGGAGAAGTACAAACCAAGGAGTGCTGCATGACAGGAAGAATTTGGCGTTATGTAATTCAAAGATTTATGTAAGTTGTAAAATGCCTACTTGAAACCCCTTGAAACACTCTTAATTTTAATCAACTGCACCATCTGTAAAGAGAACTGTAGCTGCCAAATTAAGCCAGCTGTAATTTCAGTGAGCAGGCTGACTAGTTAAGCTTTTTCAGAAGTTAGTTTTGTGTATTTTTGCCAGCAGCTACAGTGACGGCTGGTATTGTTTTCACCTTGTGAGTCTGTGTGTGTCATCATGGCAAATATGGTCCTGGAGACAACTATGGTAGTGGGAATTACCGCAGAAGTGGTTTTCAGTACTTTGTTAGGTTTATCTCTGTCTGTCTGTGGACAGTTTTTTTTGTCAGCACGATCGTGTCACAACCGTAAAACATACAGTCACAAAATTTTACAAGTGTGTAATTGAGATCAAAATGAAGGCCGACACACACATACACTTGTGTGGTCCTGGATACTCCTATTGTAACAGGAACTACCACAGAAGCTACTTTTAACACTTTGCCACTTAGAAATAGTTTTATTTAACAGAAAATACATTACCAATAGAGCTGCAAACTATCCTAACTTGAACTTTTCAACATTGATCTATTTATAGCAAAGTGTGTAAAGTATAGAGTTGTAAGAAGCTTAGTGGTGGTGACGTTAAAGTCATGCGACCACAATGTAATTTGTTTATAGCCTAACGTGAACTTCTTACTTCTGCATCTGTGGAGATTATCTTGCTGAACAAAACTTTTCAGTATGAGAAAACTTGTGTTTGCCACAGAGCTTATTTTCTGCAATAATCCCAAATCCAATCAAAAAATCCCAATGACCTTTTGTCGAGGGGAACCACGGCAATGCTAACTACTTATCCACCTCTATGCAACCTGCCCAGGATGCTTTCATCCCACATCTGTACAGCATGTCAGTGTTTCCAGCGCACGGACAGCCCTGCAGAAACCAACTATGATGACCTCATGCAGCAGACACAATGTGCGTCCCCCCGTCGGAGCTGAATGAGGCCAGTGTGTGAGGTCATCAGAGTATGCCAGGCCTCCCTGAGCTCAGCAACAGCAATGGGTCCAATCTCAAACCAACCACAGTCTTAGACTGTCACTGGCCTTGTGTTTAAAGGAGCCAAACAAGCGCTATGACTCATTTAGTGGCACAGATACAATATGCAGGTATCATAGCAACGAAGGAAACGAAGGAAATAAAAAAACTGCAGTTTGTGGAACATTTACACATAAGAGGAAAATAGGAGCAGGAGGGCAAATTCTACCACACTAACAGCTCATTTATTGAGGCTGATAACAGAGATAAATATGTAACAGACATATACAGTAATGGCACACTATGGTTGACCTGCTTTTGTAGATAATAAAATCCTTAGGAAGCAAAGTTAAGTATGTTCCACAAGCTACATACAGTCCATGTTTTAGTCTTTGTGACTGACTACTTAAAATGAATAATAATATGATTGCAAATCCTCTCACAATTCTTTCCTTCTTGCCACAACTTTTACAATCCCTCAAAACTCTCCAACTCCCACATATTTACATAAAAAACGTAAAGCAATGTCAAGTTTGTAATTGTAGCAGCAGTGTACACTTCATTACTATACCTCCAATAAGACTGATGACATCATTGAGCATGGCATTAGACACTAGTACTAGTCATAAGATTCACTCTGGGCTTGTCTCATTTACCCTGCTCTGCCTGTACACCTCAGTGTGTATGATGCCATGTTCGAGGCAATGACAAGCACTCTCATAAACAAACAGCTCTATATAATCCAATATAACACCATGTCTGTTTATGTCTGGGCTTCTTTCTCTTCTCCTTCAGTCAGCTCAAGAGATAAAATTAGATTCACAGCACGTTCCTCATCCTACTCAGACAAATTTGATAAATTGACAGAGCTAAGCCAGTATTTGAGTCCTTTAAAGGTCTAGCGTGTGGGATTTAAATGGAAGAAATGCAATTTCATATTCATAAAAGTTGTTTTAATTAATTTAGAATCACCAGAGACTACTCATTGTTGTATTTTGTTACCCAAGAATGGACCAGGGAAACCCGACCCGTAATTTTCATCAAGTTTTTGCAATTGGGATGATATAGCCCCCATGTGACGACGGTCACATTGCTTTGGTCTGAATTGCATCAGCCAGAGCTGTACTTGACACTACAATGAGACTTTTATTTCTACAGAGGCAGTGGATCATCTTCCATGGAGTCCAACATTAGCGCAAGAAGGACAAACCAAACACTGGCTCTTGAGAGGGCCTTTTTGTGCTTTTAGTGGCCACCACAGGAGGGGAATGCTCTCATTAACTCCTACTCAAAGGACCTGTAACATAGATGAGTCTTTACTGATCCCTCATTGAGTAAATTCACTAATCACTACTTTAAGTGCACAAATACGTAAAACACACTACTACATAAGCTTATGCATGGCTGGGGGAGGGTAGCTTGGCCTTTCAACTTCTTACTCAAATAACAGAAGATGCAGAATGTATTACTGTTAAGGCTAAAAGAACAAGATCCGCTAGTAATATGGCCTGCCAAATTGGCATATGACGATGTCTACGGTGAAACATCGTGATGGACGATGACATGGTTGTTTGCGTATTAGCTCACCACTGTAACCACCGCTGTTTCCCTGCTGTTGCTCTTACATGAATCTCAAACTGTCTCACCCTGCAGAGGAAACCATCTCCCATTATCACCGACACACCCTGTACCAGGTTCAAAAGCATCCTCGTCTCCACACCACACGTCTGTAGCTTAGCTTTGTTCAGCCTCATATGCATAAAACAACTAGCAAAGGAAGCTTAGCTAAGATAACTGTATAAAAACGCATGACTAAGAGTAAAAGTGGCCCGCAGGCAAAGAAACACTGCTGGTTTGTCTAACTGAGCTGGTTCAATAAGAAAACAATAAGACATGGAGACAAAATGTTAGTACGATGAGCAGCAACATACTTATTTTCATTTTCTCTTCCCACATATCACAAACAACAACAACTCTTGCCCTACGGCAACTCTGAGGGGACACACCACTTAATTGTGCTTTCTGGTGGGGAGCCTTTTAAATTACTAAATGTTACGTTGGTCAGGGATTAGTAATCGGCCATGGACAATGGTATTGTTCATCGGCCCAACCCTCATAAGTAATATTTGGCTTTCTAGCATTTGTTGTTTTCTTGCAAGGATTAGATATTTATTTCTTTATTTCTTTACCTTGTAACTGGCATGTATGTACTGTCTGCCACATGTGTGCATGTATTGATCTGTGTTCTTGACACTCCCTTGCACAACATTAGAACAAACATTGGCTGTGGACATTATGTATTGAGGAGGATGCCGACCACAGTTTGTACTGTAGAAGACAGAAAGGAAATATTTTACGGATCCATGTTTCATTTAGCTTTTGAATACAAAAGTAGTGTCTACAGATAGGGTGTTTCCAATCTGGTTAACAGCATGTCACATTACCCGATCAGTGCTGTTTATAACAATGTATAACAATTTCAAACCTGAGCTTTAGGTTTAACTTATTATCATTCACTGCATAAAACAGGCATCATCTGAAAAGTAGCAGGTCAAGTCAATAATCAAATCATATTTCAGGTAATGGTCCCATATGACCAGCATGCTGTTGACTTTTAAAAACCTGAAGGCAGGCTCTCTAGAAACCACCTGCCTGCTTACTATCTCCCCAGGTGATTAATGATTACCCAGAATGAAACCAGGTAGTAGACCATGAGCAAACAACCGCTGACTGCTATCAGCCCTGACCCTGAACAAAGTGACTCAGTCACAGGAAACGCTGTCACGCTAGTGTGACTGTTTCCCTCTTGAATCCTATAAAATGATAAAGATCTATATACGACACTCTTCATGCACTTTCAACTCATAAAAGCAGCGATGAAAACATATGAGAGACTAGAGATTGGTGAAAACAACTGCACAATCTACCTGGTCATATTGTCAAAAATAACATAACAAGTGACAACAGCAACCTCAGGAATGTGCAAGTCTCAGCTGGGCCATTTACTGCATCTGAATCATCACACTCACCTAACCTATCTTTACAACTGATGACTACCTATGTAGGATGACTACCTTACTGATGACCTACCCACTACCTACTTTGCATTGTAAAAAAAGGTGGAAATTAATTGCCTCACATCAGATTTTCTAACTGAACATTCTATGCAGAAAAAAAACACCGTAGTTGATCATTTCATCATCAAATGTGTTGGTCAACCGTGTCTTCCATCAACTTTCCTTAGGCTGGATTTAAACTCTCTGTGACCCTGTTTATTTGACTGCAAGCTGTGCATGGACAAACTCAGGGTCAGTTCAGGTTGAAAAATGATTTCTCTTCGAAAATCCTGTGTAAACCTGGTCTTATTAAACTATGACTACCGTCCTGTTGTCTCTTACCCATTCCTCTACATCTCTGCCCTCTGAGGCCTTTCCGCCAACAAGCGGCTCTTCCCAGTAGATGTTTGGCTTCCCGTAACGCCAGATCTTCCCTCTTGTTTTCTGGGCAAAGAAAGCGGCAACACATAGGGCGATGACAACCAGGAATCCACACACCATGGCGACTCCCTAGAAAAGCAGGAAGATGATAATAAATTACCAAACTTTTCAAGAAGATAAGCTGTAAGATAAAGCTGGTGTGTCCTGGTACAAGATGTACACAATCACACGTGAGGCGTCCTTAGGAGATAAACATATCACAGCTTGTGGCTTCATGTACCTTAAAAATCCAACAAATGTTTTATGATAAAAGATACCATTACAAAACAGTACAGAATGGTTAATGTGAGTCCTGATTTATCTAACTTTTAACATTTTGTTAGCTTTACACAACTGTTACATTGTGGTGTATGATACACAAGTAAACCCAAACTATTTCAATGACAAAACTTATCATCAATTTCTACAATGATCCTTTCATCATCATTTAATCGTAAAAATTGCCAAAAACAAACTGCTTACAGTCTGTCTTCGTTTTATATTGCTGTATACCGAATATACTTCGGTTTTGGGCTGTTGTGCTGACAAAATATACAAAAGTGATTTAAAGAAATCACCTAAAGCTTAAGATCTATGAAATTTGAAGGGGCATTCTCAAAATTATCTGACTTTTAAAGACTGATGAGTTGAAGAATTACCTTTAAAACAGTAGATATATTGAACAAAGTGTTACTTGCAGCTGGGGCAGCAACTAATGAATATTTCCACTGTTATTATTTCCTTAATCTGTTGATTTTTTTCTCGATCAATCAACTAGTTGTTTTGCGTTAAAATGTCAGAAATGGTGAAAAATGTTGATCAGTGTTTCCCAAAGCCCAAGTTGGTATCCTAGAATGTCTTGTCCAAGACCCAAAGACATTCAGTTTACTGTCACAGAGAAAATAAACATATTTACATTTACAAAGTTGAATTCAGTGATTGTACTTTTCTATTACTGATTAATCTATTTTCAAAATAGTACAAAAATATTTTAAATTACATCACATCTGAAATGTAGGTATCTTATCGTGCACAATTACAATTCTAACCTAAATCATTTAAAATCATGTGATAAATATCCACAAATACATCTAGTTGAAATTATCCTGAAGACGGTCGACATGACTCAACCCTTTTTTATCTACAACTTATCTACAGAAAAAGCTACAAACCTCCTGTGGGTCCACAAAGCAGTAATGGTAAAGATATTGGTTGTAAATGGGGAAGCCTCCCACTCCTCCCATCTGTGAGTAGCTGGTCTGGTACAGGTTCTGACACATCATAAGCATCGGATTGTACATCATACTGGAGGTGCTCTGGGCCATTGGGTTCACCCCAACAATGTAGACAATGGTTATGATGCCCTGGGAAAAAAACATGGAGTTGACAGTCATATTGATATTTACAATTAGAAAATCTGCCGGTCTCTCACTAAAAAACTTTAAGTAGTACTTATTACTATTCATTACTAAGACAGCTGAATCTGATGATATCAAAATCCACATCCAGCAGCAATCATAACCCCAGAAGAATTTGCTGAGCAGCCTGTTAAGGGTACAGTACAGTAAAGTACAGTACAGTACAGTACAGTACTTTCATTTTGGACAAACATTAGATGATTCTCCAGTGTTTTCTAATCTGTCTGTAATAATACTTTGTTTGAGATTAATCAGCTGGGGTCTGCTTGAAACATTTCCACATTTAAATGGATGCGTGGTATGGTGAATAGTCTTTCTGTTTCTGCCCTTTGAGTAAAATAAAAGGTCTCATCAATGTAGGTTTAAGAATATGATGTCTCCAAATCTCTACACTTTCTTTAAAGCAGAAGATGTAACATATAAAGATAAAGATTTGAGGATTTGATTAAAGAAAATCCAGCCAATTCTTTTAAAATTCTTCTGCCCATATATAACCTCTAGACACTTGGCAGAGGTCACCAACCTTTTTGAAACTGAGAGCTACTTCATAGGTACTGAGTCATACGAAGGGCTACCAGTTTGATATACTCTTCTGAAATAACAAATTTGCTCAGTTTGCCTTTAGTTATATATGATTATTAATGAGTAATGATACTCATCTATGTGAAGACAGTGATCAGGTTAATGATTTCTCACAATAATTATCAACAATGACTTAACAAGGTGGGAAACAGACAATATCAATACTCAATTTTCATTTTTAGAACAGGCCTGAGGGCTACTCATGTGGTCTTTGGAAGCTACCTGGTGCCCGCGGGCACCGTGTTGGTGACCCCTGCTCTAGAGGCTCTAGCAGGTTGGAAGAAATTGAACAGACTGGAGCCCAGAAAGACTAGTATCTATAGTAAAATGATATACTAAGTAGTATTTAAATCTTGGTGTGATCTTGCACAACTACCCAGAGGAGCACTGGGATCTGCACAGCCTTCAAATGTCCTGCTCCAGATTTTAATTTTTGGTATTTAGGAATTTCCAGAAGTATGCACATTCAAATACCGCTCATAACAGAGCAAGGCGTTTACAACATTTTTCAGTGTCGGTTGGGATGTGGGATGGGAAACTCAAAATGTTAGCGAAGCTTCACTAGGAAAATGCTCCTATGTAATGCTTCTAATGTAGAGTACAGACCAAATTTCTCAAATATCATTTTAGAACAAATGCAATATTGAACCAAGGCATGAGGATCTAAATGGAGGTAAACTATCTCGACATGTGCTATGCGTAGATTGAAAATTATTTCCAGTTTAATCTTTATTGTCTCTTACAGCAATGATTCCAGTGTATTGTCCTCCATCTTGGTTTCTTTAAGCTGAATGATGATTAAAGACTTGACTTGTTTCAGGTTGGTCTATATTTTCTATAGAGCTTATGAAAGGAGACAAAATATCTTGACATGTGAAGTTTGTGTAGCAGTTTATATGTTTTCTCCAGTTTATGATTTTTGCTATATTCTAAGCCTCTTGTGTTTGGGTTGAGTGTGTTGAGCATTACTGGCTTAGGAAAAACAGTAAAGCAAAACTGTGTTATCAATAGCTGTAGTCAAGAGTCAAGAGATCATACACCATACACATTCTTAATTTAATTATAGCTGCATTTTATTATCGTAACACTGTGATTTTTGCAATATAATCTTTTGCTTCTATCTAATAAATAAATCACCAGAATCAAAATCTCTTCAATAGCATTTCCAAAGGATTTGGCGACAAGTCAAATATAAAAAAATGTTGACCAAATACCTCAATATTTTAGGGATGACTATTTGTACTTTCCAAAAATATGAACAAAATGAGATGTTGATAAATATATATTATGATATAATGACTAAATGGGTAAGGGCAAGCATTAGAGTCAGTAGTACAGAACGGGTCTTACCTGCAGGACAGCCATGATGGCGCTGCTAATCAAGAGGGCCAGAAAGAATTTCCTACAGCGGACCGTGTTGGATTTAGAGAACCCAGCAATGAAGAACGCCAGAGACCCAATAAAGTTAATGGCTGCCATGGCAATCATGGCAGTTTTGGCTGAGTAAGGTGAGATGTAGGAGCCATAGCTGCTGCCGTAGCCTCCATAGCCTCCATAACTTCCATAACCACCATAGCTACCACCATATCCCGAACCGTAGCTGCCATATCCACTGCCGTAGCCCATTCCCATTCCCATTCCATACTGCATGTCCCACATGAGAGTGGAGGCCACGCAGGCGAATATCGCCACACACAACACGATCACTGTACCCATCATGGCCTTGATGATCCCCGGAGGTGATAGCAATTTGTAGAAGTGCTGCGGTTTTTCCTCGATGTAGTAAGATCCTGGCGGAGGTGGATACTGGTTGTAATCGCTCTGGGGGGCATGGAGGCTCCCTGGAGGGACAAAGCCATTGTTGGACGGCGAGGTGAAAGGAGGACTGTAGACAGGTGGACTGTCGTAGCGCTGCTTGTCAAACATCGTTAAAAAATGTCCTGACCTGCAAACAAAAATCACAAATCAAAATAATTTTCTGTATAGCTGAGGGAGCAACGTTTAATGCCCAAAGCAAAGAAGAGTTGTCCGTCTCTTGTTTTCAGCAGCACTGATATGAGTAATGCTACGTGGAGATATGGGAACGTTAGGCGTGACTGTCTTCAGTAATGAGGCTTAGTAACAGAACGGTGTAAATGTTTTACCATTTCTAAGGGAGGTGATTTATGAGGGCACACGTTAGGCTTGTTTGTGCAATTTTCTTTTTCAGTCAGGCTGTTATGTTTCATTTATTGCTTATCATATCAAAATATCAGGCATACTTTCCAACATTAAAAGAAAATACAAATATTAGAGGAATGACCTTAGCTTTGAGGTCTTTGAACCAGCAGAGTCAGAGTGGAGATGTCGGTACCAGGACGAGGAGCCCAGCCTAACAACAATACTGTCCTTTCTGCCTCTTCACAGGCTGTAGGAGTTTCTCTCCAGCCTCCACAATGTCCAGTGAGACTTTGAACATTTCACATCCCGCCCCCCAGCTAAAATTTTTGTTTTCGTTCTGCTTCAAATCTTACATCCAAGGCCACATTATATACCATTTAACAATGGCCATTCTTCTACAGGGAGTGGGCAGCCTAAGTGTTTCAATGAGAAAGCATGTAAACAACAGAGCTAAGTTACTGTAGGGAGAAAAAAACACGGGAACATTAACATCTTTACTATTTCCTTTTTTGTCAAGTCAAATCTCTACCTGATATGAATACAATGCTGAGAACAATGCACAATGCAATAACACAGCATTAGGGCACAGCTACTAGGGGTCCTTACAAGTAAGAAAAATGATTCACTGGTTGAAGAGTTGCAACTAACAATTTCATTTGGTATTGATTCATCTATTCTTTTTTGATTAACTAATAAGTTGTACAGTCTGTAAAATGTCATAAAATAGTGAAAGATGCCAAGCACGTGCTCCCAGAGCACAAGGTTAGGGTTTTTTTCCTGCTCTAATTAATTAATTATCCAGTGATATTTGCAAAGTACCAGTGGGACAACGTAAAATCTCCTTCTAGTACACATTTCTCCTGTTCAGTCACCTTGGTTGGATTGCGTGGGATTTAACATCCATTCAGGACCTCAGACAACCGGACAGACAGACAGACAGACAGACAGTCCCTGGCACTGCCCACAGTCTACAGTACCGAATCATAACTCTTCATTCTTTATGGGACTCTGGCACACACAGCAGAAGAGGTCTCGCCTCAGAGCCTCCATCCTAGACACCTTCCCATTATTCCCTCCCTCATTCCTCCACATCCTTCATTCCTCCCACAATCCCCCCTGTCCCCCAACTCTACTCCCCCCTTCACCCCCTCCCC
>OMLP01012119.1:4952-15873 GCA_900302685.1 Spondyliosoma cantharus | reverse complement strand
TTTTTACATTGAAATTCACTAGTAAGGACCACACCGCCAACGTGATATGTTTAAACGATTTATTATGAACGAAAAGGAACCAAAACGTTGGAGATCTTGTTCTTCGAGTGCGTTGTGGGGAAGCTTTTCGAGAATCTGCCGCCGCGCCCGGGCAGCGACTGACCCCCTCGTGGACCTACAAAGGAGAGGAGAGAAAAGAAGAACGGAGAGAGAAATGGGGTGGGGGGGGGGGGGCAGAATAGGAGAGCGAAGAAGAGGAGAGGGTCAGGTGGTTATTTATAGAATACCGGAAGTTGGCGCTGTTGAGGCGTGGTCCTACTCCTGAAACTTCACTAGATAAGCTTCAATTCAAATCATTGAGCACAAGATAGCAGGATTGGTTGTCATATAGCTATCTTTTTTTACGTTCAATACACCTGCTGAGTCAGCATCTGCAGTCATCCATATTTGCTACATGCACTGCGGGGTAATGGGAACAAGAATTAGCTTTCCAATATCAGCTCAAAATTAAAGAATTGGATTTTGTATGTGTCACAGTTAATGTTGTAAGTTATGGGGGATACGCGGTCCTTGGGTGCAGTTAACATGCTTCTTCAGCAGTCTGAGTTGGAAAAAAACAAGTGGCCATCATTTAAACTTACAGTATTTTAGCACTGCTGCTGAACCTTCTTATAATCTGTGGTTGGCCTAAAGGTGTGGATCACATTTTCACCTCCTGCCATGTACATGAATCTGTCTAATGGACTGTTTGTGCGGTCCATGTGGATGCAGCCCAAAAAGATTGTGTACTGACTCATGCTAGCTATCCACTAGTGTGTGTTTTGGTCTCAGAAATACAGTAAATCTTTGGATAAGTTCAAATTCCTCACCCAAGTTTCAACCTGTACAGATACATCTTTCTCCTCAGTGTATGCTGCTAAGGGCAATCTGTTTGACCTATGCACATTTGCCCATTGGCTTTGTATACAACTGTGCTGCCTCTATCACCGCGTCTTATGTCTACACAAAGTAAGGAATGCACATTTACACAAATGAGGGCTGTAGATTTTGTGCTCCATCATTTGCATTAAATTCATCTTAGCAAGGCCGGTATTCACAGCAGAAGCAATAAGAGCAACCAATAAAATAGCATACAATGAGAATAAAAATGTGAATCTAATTTGAACCTATCCTTTAAACTTGAGGAACATTTCTACGAGCATTTCACCATCTTAAAATTCCTGTGCTAGCCTGGTAGAGCATCAGCTATCGTCGTACATCAACTTATATATTCATAGAACACTTACAACCGGTCTAATCTTTTCATTTATTCATCTATGGCAATCACAGTGCAAAGTAAAATTGCAGATCCCCTGAAAGATACAGGTGCCCATGTGTGGGAGACTGTATGGTGTGGCAAAACCCCTAAAATTCAATCTGTTCCAGCTGACTGACTCGAGGAACATTAGAACCCCAGGATTACCCGTCAAAAATATTTACAGAAATCCTGACTCTGGGGATACCGAAGGCATGTTTCTGTGCATGCTCAAGCATATGTATATATACTTGGGTGAGTGTGCACTCATGCATGTCTGGGCACCTTTCCGTCCACCTGCAGGTCTAGCAGCGGGCCGGCGAGACCTACAAAGAATGAGAAGATGAAGCTGTAGAGAATCAGTAGTCTGCCATAAGTAACACCACCTGCCTTTTAAAAACAGAGAAACATCAATAATTCAACAGATACAATAGCTCATCGCAGGTTACAAACCTGTGCGTCTGGTTATATCTTTGCTTTACAACATCTTGCCTCAGCGTCTTCCACTGTCAAACAAACATCTTTCCTCGGATCTGACAAACAAGAAACTTTTACGAAAATACTGCTGTGGATCTATTCCTGTATCCTTACTTTAATTTCAGTTTATGTGATGGATGCTGTCACCTCCTCCTGCTTGCGTCTACATAACTTTTACACTGAAAGCTTACCTCTAAACTGTCAGTCATGTATCAAGATTATTTAAACAGCAGAAATACATTCTAGCTTTTTATTAATGTTGTTCTATTGGCTGATTGTGGATCTTGGTCAAATTTTTTTCAACATATTAGAGATAAAAAAAAACATTTTTAACAGACTTTATAATGAAGATGATCATTGAACTTTGGTGCCATGACCATCTGTAAATGAATATATTCCCATATTTTGGGACATATGCTAATTGGCTTTTTCATACCAAGAGCAAGATGAAAGGATTGATACAGCTCTCATTTCTGCGTGGTAAATATGTAATTACAGCCAGTCGCAGGTTAGCTTAGCATATATACTTGGAAACGGGAAAACAGCTTGCCTAGCTCTTTCCGAAGGTTACAAAATCTGCTGACCAGCACTTCTCAAACTCTTCAAAAAAACATAAAAAATTACAGTAGTAAGGTCGCTCTAAATTTCTAGGAGGCAGCATATCAGTTCACAGCTGCTGCTGGTCACTAAGCTCTATGCTGAACCTGTGCTAGCTGTAGCTAATAGCTGCTATCAGGTGGTTAGCTCAGTTAGCTGTGCAGCTAAAGGCCATATTACACTAGCTGAGAGTCAGCTCGGAGTATTTTGTTGGTGTTAACACCCAAAAATAAAGCTGTGCTCAGTAGCCTTCCAATGAGCATGGCTGTACACTTGACTGACAGAGAGCACAGCCTCTGACACCAAACCAACAAACCCGACCTTCTAACACCTGTAAGAGACGGTATAGGTACTGAGCACTAGTGCAAGGTGAAAACCTGAGATGACGTCCACATCAGATTTCATCGGTGTACTGATATCACTGAATAAGTCATGCGCTGGCTGACACCACACTGCTTTGATAGGAAAATATCTGCGTCTATGGCTGCAACACTCATCCAGTGAGGCTGCAGAAACAAACATTACGCTGAACTTCTTACATCAAAGTCTTTCTTGATTAACCGTCACCATTTCCTCCTCGTGGATTTCTTCAAGGATAAGAAGCTGCTGCTGAAGGTGGTCATAAATTAACTCGGTCTCAGGAACAGTTGAGCTCAGAGGTCTCCATGATGGAGAATCCACTGTTTATTTAACGACCCACTCTCCCGGAGCATGAAAGAGCCTAAGTAGAGATTTCTTTTGATTTGCGCTGAATTATAATAAACCAAAAATATTTAGCTTACTACAAAGCCTCATCTTGCCCGAGGCACAAAAACTGTCTCAAAAATATCTGTCCCTGAAAGAGAAGTGCCTCGTTTCAGCCTGGCAGCTCCACTGCCCCAAGGCACCCCGGAGCTCTCTCCCCCCCTCTCTCAGTCTCTCTCTCTGGAAACATCAGACTTCACAAGTTAAGGTAAATATCACATCGAGGAAAGCTCCTATACATTTCATGAAGTATTTTAACAATGAATTATACATAAATGGTGTTTGTTTTTCAGCTGCGGCTGGTGCTGCTGAGGTGCACCTTTCATAACAAAGCAGCATAAGAGGAAAGCAAAGACGGTGTTCAAGGAATGTATTTTAAGATCTTCGTTGGAAGCCGCACGTCAGTTCTAAACAGAGATGTGTTGAGCGAAGAGACTCAACAGACAGGATAAATATTTAAACTGTCTCCCTTCTTTGCTTATTTATTCATTTTATCTGTTTAATTGGCTTTCAATCCCTTTGCCGCATTCCAGTTGATGAATCGCAGACAAATCGCAGCCTGTTATTTTTTCCTCCAACGAACCTTTGAAGGTAAGTTTGTCAAAGAATTTTCTCACGTGAAGGAGGCCATGGTTTTTCCAACTGTTTCTCAGAATTTTTTCGGAAAAACTTTTGAAAAGATATTTATATAATTTTGTGAGCAGATACTGTTAGTCTCAAAGTGTGATTTCCTTCATCTGGTAACTGTTTCAGAAATCCTGTGTCATTTCTATTACACAGACACATCATGTTTGTGTGGTATTGATGAGCAACAGTCCGAGGCATTCCCAGATTAAAGTGTCCTCTCACTTCCTCTGCATTATTCAGGTGTCGGCCCTTTCTCACACAAAAATGATATCCGCAAAATCTCTAATTGCCTCGGTTGCTTAATTTTATGCACTCAGACACACACACACAGATGTGCTAGCAGTCGGCCGGCCCTCTGAAGTGGAGATGATGTGTGAATCTGGGGCATGCAGCGACTGATGTTCAGCACTGATGGGCATTGGCACCACCACCGCCAAGCCCACGAGGCGCTCAGCAGAGGAGAGGGGCTACAGCTGTCCTGGATAAGCTTTGCCATCGAGACCGACAGCAACCTGGCCTAAACACATGGGCCATCCCTGGACTCTTCCAGGATGCTGATGCTGTCGTCTGCTCTGTGAAATACTTTGTGACAAATGACATTAACACACCTACGTGGGAATTGGGTAAGGACATAGTGAAGAGACCCACTGTGAGTTCAATAAGAATGAAGATTGTGCTTTTGAAACATGAAGATCAACGATTCGGTCAGCAGATTATCAAGTTATTGCAAGAAGGTGTACAGATTCTAACTGTTTGCTTCTGTCTGATATTAATTCAACATCAGAGAAGAAACAACACATCTGGTGTGTGTGGGGGGGGAATCACAGACACAGGAATGGAAAAAAAAGCTAATGAGAGATGAGTTCAAAGTGAGGTGAATCTGTGTGTTTGACTCTTTTTTGTGCTGGATTTCAGGCACCGTGCAAAGGATTAAAAAGAGTGAATGTATCAGAACCCAGCAGGATTTTCTTACTCATATCATGAAAAGTTGCTTTACACTGCCTACACTTTTAGCATGAACAGATGTATGTCTGAGCTTACTTTTCAAACAGTTGTTATGTGTGATGTTTCAGAGTCAGTGAGAATTTGGAATGCCCTGTGATCTGCCCCAGCATACCGGATCTTGCATACGTGATGGGTGCTCTTGCCCTACTTCCCTAACTCTTTGTACAGTCTGTTTCCCCTCTGCAAGAGCAATATGCTGGCCAACATGATTGGATTCAGCAGTTACGAGTTTCCTGTTCAGTGCTGTCATTCCTGTCCTGTTTATTGCTGATAAACTCAAACTTTCTTGCCGAGTCGCTGCTCTTCAGGACCCTCACTTGGATGACAATAGATTAAGGCCCAGACCCGATACACCACCTTGCCCCTACCCTTCCATTTTGCATATTCACATCTAGGAGTAGGGTGTCCTGATTCTCATGCTAAGGTTAGCCCGTAAAACAAGCTAACATTATTGGCTGGATTGCAAGCAAGTGCGTCATGCTCTTCTATCTCCATCAGATAAATGGAAAATGGCATTGTGCCACAGTAACACAAGACAAATCACTGCAGCAGAAGACTGGAAATGTCCAATCATAACGTAAACGCCATTGACGTCAATGGTGACATACACGAGGGTCTGGAAGGATTGTCCCATTTTTACCCCAACTCTGTTCTGAGGGACAAGTGGTTCACTCAAATACGAGGGATAGAGGTAAAAATGGAAATGCGATTGAAACTTAGGCTCTGGTACGATGCAAGTTCCCTACATAGGTGACATCCTTTCAGACTCCATCACTGCTTACAAGAGCTTTTGACATGGCGAAAGTCAGAAGCTGTCAGGTTTTCATTTCAAATCTGTCCAGATTTTTTCTCCATTTGTGAGCAGCAGAATAACACGGCATATCATCACCTTTTGAGTAGATATGGTAAACTGAAACAAAGTTGGAGGACCATGGCCGCTGTACTATTCAGGAAAGGTTGGAAAGTTCGAAAATAGTTATTTCCATGGGCTAGGCTTGACTTGACAAAATATATTGCTGTTGATTTACAAAGTTAGAGGGTCACACAGTAAGTTTTATGTCAAATAAGAAAAAACTTAACAAGCTATGCCTCCCACGCAAGCGAGGTCAGTTGGCATAATACCAAGAGCTTGCAGCAAGCTGTTCTTCAGGCAGCAAGTTGCCCCAGAGACCAGTATAATGTACATAAGACTGTATTTAATTCCTTTTAGGACTTCATTTTCCCCACTGCTTTCTGTTTTCACACACGTGCAGCATACAATAGATATGAAGAGCGTTGTAACCACTACAGTTTAATTGTGTATTAATTGTGGGGGACAGGATGTCTACTTGTTGCCATGGTTATCAGTGGTAATGAGATGCCCTTCCTATCCATTGGATTCCCTGTTGTTGCTCTGCAACTATGGTCTTCCTCACAATAGCGTTCAGAGAAAAATGCCATTTCCACTGAGCTTAACCTTTGCGACGGTTACTGTCGAGTAATAAGCTATGAGACATCAAACCGGCTCTGAATGAATTTCACAATTTGCTCGCTTCAGTCCATTTCCTAATGGAGAGGGGGGCGTAGAAGTATCTGGAAGGATGCACACATGAACAAATAGGTTTGTTTATCCAGTCATTTCCATTTAGGCTGACACGCCTCTCATCCATCTGAGGGTCTTTGTGAGGAACGGGTGAAAGATGATGCCTTCAGGCTGGTCGATGAGGTGCCGGCTGCCGTGAGCACCTATGTTCATTATCGTATAAAGCAGGAGATGTATTGGCTCTAGACTCCAGCTCAGGGTTTTTACTGTTTATGTGACTCCATTAAATATGCATGAATTATTTCAGTGATTTACAGATGATTTCCTATATATGAATCTTTAATGTTTTGTACTGTGTCATCTGGTAAGTGATACAGCTACTTTGCTAATATGTATGAAAACACGACAATCTCTTCCTTGTCACTTCTACACGCATCCTCACAGGCTCCTGTTAAGATATTTTTGCAAGCACTTGTGTCAAATTAAAGTTTCCCTTGTCTTTTTCCTGTATTTTAGTCATTACTCTTACTTTGAAATCATGTATGAATACTGCATCTGGATTTATTTTATAATATAAGATGCGCTAAAGTTGCTTCTACTCCCTGCTTTCATTATCGCTAATTGAAGCCAATTAAATTCCAAACTGTATGGATGCATGGATATGAACACTAATTTGATGCATCCAAGCATGAGTAAACAACATGGTTGCCTATGGAAAACATGGCTCATACAGACTCATGCCATGGCGGACATAAAATGTTTGAGGGGCGGGGGCAGCACCCCACCCCGGCGCACACCAGCAGCCCAACAACAATCAACATACAGCTGCAAATACACATATCCCTAAAGCACATTCAGCATAATAGTAGCAAAGAAAATTCAAATAAGCTATCAAATTACGCCCTTTGGGGTAAGAGGAACAGCAAAAGGCAGTAGTTAATTGATGCATGTTTTTCAAAGACACATTAGAGATGTGCTTAAACATGTTGAGGTGGATAAAGAGTTGGGATATTTTTAAAACCTAGCTCTCCAGGTGCCACCTTTTCATCCTGCAATTTTAAGTCCCTGATTTTGAATCCATTGCAAAACCTGTCCAGGATCACAGCTAAACTCAGACACATCAGCAATATTTCCTGAGAGTTCACACTCATCAGTGTGTAGGTTATTACTAATCTTCTTATTCCACTGCCAGTCGGATTACCTGACTGCTGATATGTTGAATAAACCTTCGTGTGTTTTCCCTCTCCTTCTTCCCTCAAGCTCCCTCCTCTCCTGAGTGTGTCCAGGCAGAAGATGCAGTCAGTAATCATTTAGTTGCAGCTGGCAGCACACATTTGCACCATATCCAGGGATTCCATCTCATACCCGCCATGAATGCTATCTTGAGACATTCACAGACATACTCTGCTCTGTCTTGGCTACGAGAAGCTTTGTTTTCTTATCTGTAGAGTAAAACATTCCTGCAAAAACTGATAATACTGAACAGTTACACACATATAGCAACACACCATACAGTTGCTGTTTTTGTCTGTTGTTTAAATTAAGACTGCATGCATAATTTGGAATAGTTGCATAATTTCTGGTGACTGTAATGTTAATTATCAGAAAGACTTCTTGAGTACTACAGTTGCTCTGTAGGGCCCGAGTGATTTGTCTGCTTGGTGAGCTGCCAGTAGCTGATTGGATGAGTGTGTTGTATACTGTCACACCTTTACAAGGACACATTCAGCCCTTGATCAGGAGCGTCGCTCAGTGACCCTCAGATGTGTTTCAGCCAACATTCATAAAATCTCTTGCGCTTCTGTCTATTGCCCTAACTATGCCACCACTTACACACATGCACAAAAACCCGCTGGCTTTGCTTTTTCATCTGAAATGCAGAGGTTTGGCATTCAACCCAGCAAGTGTAAAACAAATTGTTTTTTTGTTAATTTTCTCTGTTCTGGTCTAGTTGCTGCAATGGCTGAACTCCTGCTCATTAGGAGAGACGTGGCCACACAGTGTCCGAGGCAAATACTGTTCCCCTTCGTATGGGAAACAAACCCACTATTAAAAGGAAACCCATTAAGAGTGGCCATTAGTGAGCATACAGTGGAGACACATAAAAAGCAAAATAGTACCACACATTCTGGCAGAGAGGGATAGAGAGTTTTCGCATTGCACTCTTTCCTTAAGCATCTGGATAATGGGGTTTATATTTGTTTTCCACTGGTGGACACCAGCTGTATCACAAACATAAAGTTCTGGCATTGCTACATAAAAATGAGGACTTCATTGCAAGCATAAGTGATAAGTGAAAAACGTGACTTTATTTTTGGCAGCATTTAGAGCAACAGAGAAGCGACTTAATTAAATCTGAGGTGCTTTTGTCATTGAATGCTTAAAGCTGCAGTTAGTTTTTATTAAAATAAGTATTAAATAGCTCTAAATTCCCACAGTAATCACTGTTATAGGGTTTTTGGTCAGTAACCAATGTCTTTCCTGTTCCCACTCGTACTGTAAAAGAGAAGACATTTTCTGGTATCTCTGCCTGCACAAAGAACCCCAACTAGAGGCAGTCGTGTCTGTTCTTGAGGTCTTACAGAGCAGGATCCTCCTGTTTGCTGTGCTATCTGGACATTACCACTCAGCGTTCATGTGGTGAAGTAAAGGGGATGCTAACTGCAAAATGAATCAATACCAGCCCAAAAACCTGCCCAATACCAGAACTCAAAATATTCCCTTACCAAACAATATCAAAAGTACTGTCTCAAAATAATTATCTCACCTTGGTCCTGAAAATGGCTGTACGTAAGTAGATATAGCGGATTGTCATAAATAACTGCTGATAAAACTGACCTTGTGTTTTGTCTTTTTGCTTTCTCTTACTCTATCCCTATTCTTCCCTGACCAGGAAACATGAATGTATGTTTTTTACCTCACATGCATTTACTGTAGTTAATACAATACCTTATTTCAACTTTACTGTACTTTACAGTATTTCAATCATATCCTTATAGTAAACAAGTAGCAAGCATAAATGAACTCTGCATTTACTGTTAGCATTTTTGTTTACCTTATTTCAACTGATACTCATTATCTTGTTATTTCACAACATTTTAATAAAATACACAGTACATATGCAGTTTGCTGAATCAAATTAATTTCAGCCTACCTGTTTGACGTGTAGAAGGTTGACCGCCTTAGAGTAAGAAAAAAAAAGAGGGGAAAATCACTTTCTCCCAGCGTTTCTCCCAGGGGTTGCTAGCTGGCTAGTTGTTAGCTGACAACCCTGCTGCACAGCAGATGTTTGATATTTTAAGTTTCACAGGAAAAGTAAGACCGCTGACTTGCTGATGCCACTAGAGGAAAAGTCTGAAGATCACCAAAGTCATCTTGGCACCTTTAATGTCTGGTAGAATGTTTAGTCTGGGTCAAGGCAGTAACCTGCCTGACCGACAGACACCCCTTGTCATCCCTGGAGCTTTGTTGCCAGCATGGCTAAAAAAAAACACTATCTTGGTTTGAGCATTTTCATACAAAATGTTTCATGTTTTTCAGCATGAGGTCAGTTAATTCTTTTTTACTAGTTGAAGTGAGTTCTTGTATGAACTTCAATAGCTCCTCCTCTCCCACCCACACAGTAGCTGAAAGGTCAGTGCTGCTGCACCAGTTAAACATCCGACTCAGCCGAGGTTACTGCGGAACCGTGCTGCCCTGAAATGTTTTCTTGCTGCAACCTGGTTCTTAATAAGTTCCCAAGTTCACTTTAATAAGCACTGAGCGCTGAGATGAAAAACAAACATGCATTTGCTGATGTATACAGTATGGGCAGCGTAAGGGGAAATGTTTTCTTTTCTCTGGCTTAAAAGGTTATCATCAGTCCGAGCGAGCATGCACATTTTTTTTTAGCAGCACTGCTTCACATTTGTCCATCCAAATATTCAATTTATTCATCTCGCCGTGACAGCTTTTTGAAATTGCAAACTTTCTTGAATGACAGCGGTTGTGCAATAAATTATTCATGTAAAAATGCTATTCGGCCATTTTTTAGGCCATCTCTGTAAGTGCTAACAGCCACACAGCATTAAGGGGAAAAGTACGGTTTGCTTGTGTTAATTTCTTCTGACAGTGTCAGCCCACACCCTGTCACAATGTGTTTTGTATACAGTCACCATCCTTTAGAATGTTATGCACCCTTGATTTTTAATACACCACCTATAGGCTACAAAAAATACAAATTCAGTAAAAGGAACAAATCTTATCAAATCTGCAGTGGTACTGTTGTTGATAAGCATATGTTCTGATGAACTGAAAGTCAACACAGTTCAAATGTGTTTCTGTGAAGGACTCATTAGTTATTCCAGTGATATTTTCTTCAAAGTCAAGTTCTGACGGACCAGACAGGGATGACCTCTTGAGGGCCAAACAAGACCACGTTTGAATGTGCTTCAGCACCACTATACAGTAGGCTGCGAGTACATCAGCAACAATGCAGCTGTGTTGGGTGTCATGTTTTATTCAACACCCTCCTGAAAAGAAAAGACCTTGGAAGAAAATAAAAATGTTTTTGTTGAGGGGGGAGACAGGGGAAGTAGAAGGGAGGAGGAGGAGGAGGAGGAGGAGTCAGCAGAAATGTGCCTCTTTTTGACAGCTGAGTCCAGCCTGAAAGAACT
>OMLP01012117.1:3849-14315 GCA_900302685.1 Spondyliosoma cantharus | reverse complement strand
ATGTATACTGTATATACTAATGGGTAAGCAAGCAAAACATTTACAACGTGGATACATTTTGTAAAGGCTTCAAACAATTGATTACTGGTGGAAATAGTATAAAGGTAATGGATAAATGGTTGAAATCTCTTTCCTCTGCCTGTCAAAGAGACAGTACAGTAGTACAAATGCAAACTTGACCAAAGTAGCCTAAACATGGACAACTAATTGAACAAACATATCAGGAACATGGTGGATGGTGTGAAGGGAAGGCTATGGGGGTGTATCACACAAAAAAAGGTTGGGAAGCACTGGTCAACAGTAAAACTTACTCATCTGTTACTACAAGAACATTTGATATCAAGAATACGATTTTAAAGATTCCTCAAACAAACGTGTTAAGACAAACAAAAACATTTAGAAAAGCGAACATATAGATTGAATGTGAAAGCAGCTTGTTATAACCCACACTGATGTTTCTGGTTAAGCAGCAGTTAATCAAGCCCTGGAGTTTTCACCTAGCATCGTCAGATTACGTCACATACATAATGTAACTGCAGTAACGTACGTAGTGTAGGGATGATCAAAACTGAAGTTACATAACGTAAGCAATGTATTTTAGCCCAAACCAGAAGGTAATCCTAAATCTAACCAAGTAGTTTTAGTGCATGAACCTAACCGAATCATTTTGTAGCCTAAACCTAACCAAACAGTGAGCATACAACGAAGGTCCAGTACGCCTAACGTTGGAAAGCTGCAACGGTCATGTTATTTTGGGAATGGTGATATATGTCTTTTTGGGAGTGACTGGAAAATGACCTATTCGGACGTTTAGGTCCGTGTTGTATTAATGTGTCACATATGTCAGGTTTTACTGTTGGACCCAACACGACTCTTAACTCACTGTTTAGTCCATGGTCAGTGTATGTGCACTGGAGGCTCTCTTGAACCTGGATTGGTGTTCAAACTATTTGCGATGTCTCAAATCATGCTCACTGACCAGCCTCTTAAAATCAGCGATTCAATGAGCAATGAATGTGGAAAACAGCCTTTTAGTGTCAAACTCTCGCACATACATCATTTTACATAGTGACGCTCAAACATTCAGCTGTTGAAACAAGACAGAAAACACATTTTTGACCGGAGGGGGACATTTATACTATAACCTCAAAAACACACAACTGAAGCAGTTTTTTTTGTCACCCCAAATGTGTTTGAAACAACAGCAGAAACAGTTGCATTTTGGTTTGGAGCACTGTTCCCTACACTTTTACTATACCATTAGCCTTCATGTTGTTCCCATTAGAGCGCAAGAGGACATGAAAGGGAGCCCATAATGTTATATAGATACTGTACACATCCAGCCTCGCCTGGGCCTCCTTCGTCTACTGTATGGCATTAGCAACAAGCAGCTGCCTGTATTTACATCATTTAGCGTTTCTCTCAGGGCACTTTAATACACTGAACCTCTCCCCTGGTAAACTTTACAATAGGATGTTGAAGGATACTTCTGGACTGCCATAGGAAATGAGAGGCACATGTGCGTGGATGTAGCGGCGCAACAGTGGGTTCCCCCCTGTGATGCTGAGCTTAAGGGCTGCACAATAAGACTAATGGATTCCTTTTGTGGACAAAACTAGGTTAAGCACATGAGCTATTGTTCTTATCTGTGGTAGATGTACAACGATATCTTATGTACAGTGAGAGCTGTGTGAGGTATTCCTTTTGTTTAGCCAGAATAGCTTGGCAGAGGTAATCTTTTCCTTTGGCAATGGCAATCTACTCCCGCATTGTCTTTCGTCTCCATTAAAAGGAGATAATCTGCCGCAAGAGTTTCAAATGCTCCTAAACTGGTTCCAATTGACCCTGCAGTGAGCAGGGAACAGCAGAGGCAGAGGAAATGTATGGCCTTGATTACAGCTGTGTGTCTATTTTAGAAGATTGTTCTGTTGCTGATTCACACACACAGACAGCCACCATTAGCACGTATAAATAATGTAAGGCCCTCATCTCTCTCTGTTTTTTTTTTTTTCCAACTCTCTACTCAGCTAAGTGCCTGCATAGAAACCTTGGCCTCCTGCTTGTCAGGATCTCCATAGATTAGTATGAGATTTATTTTAAGTCACTATAGCAGCACGTTCTTGACAAGGGTTCCGCTCAATGCATGTGGGAATGTTTTTAATTGTATCATGTGAGGGTGGAATAGGAGCTCCGGTGGGGTCTGCGTCAGGTTGTGTTAATATTTAATCCGGTCTCACTTCAGGTTCCTCATGATCCACTGTATTGTGAGGAACAGAGGAACAGAGACATTACAGGACGGATAAAGAGACGCGGGTGAAGACGTCGTAGCTCCAGCACTCAGGATGTAGTGTTGCGAAAAAGCTTGTGAAGACACTATTATGTGATTCCGGTCGTGTTTCTCGTCTCTGCCGGGGCCCGGGCCATTGTGCAAGCCTGCCCCGAACAGTGAGTGATATTATGGCAGCTAATGCTAATGCACTCATTTCAGCTGATGTGCATCTAAAGAGAGCTGACTGACAAATTTAATGTAAAAGCAGGTGGAGAGGAAGGGTTGTGTGTGCCTAGGGAAGGAAAGAAAAGGAGGACACTGTTTTAGCCTGTGGTGTGTGTGTGTGTGTGTGTGTGCGAGAGAGAGAGAGAGAGAGAGAGAGAGAGAGAGAGAGAGAGAGAGAGAGAGAGAGACACAGAGGGGATGAGGGAGGGAAAGGGTGAGACAAGGAGGGATGGAGGGGGAGAGCGAAAAAGAGGGAGGCCTTCCACTTCCTCTGTGTGCACATCACGTCTCCTCTCCCTGAGCTCAATTACAGGATTGATACTCAGAGAGGAAACTTCATCATGTCGTACAGATGTCTTCACTGGGAGGAAGAGGGAGACGACGCATGTTGTCATTTAACGTGACACGGTCGGCGTTCATTCAAAACAAACAAAATGAGAAACAGTTGGACTATAGATTTCATTATAGGCTAATAATAAATATGGAGCGGCGGTTAAAGAGTGGGAACTCACAGGAGGGAGAAAGCGGCGAGCGCTCGCTGGCGGCAGAGCGAACTGGAGGTGGCCATGCCTGTTAGACAGAGAGTTTAACAATTCTGCTGAGTGAATTAATCTAAAACAATAACTTGTAAACAATAATACTCTTTCAGTGAGCCATTCAGCTCCATCATAGTAAACATTTTTTATAACCCAGACAGCTCTATAAAGTGCTTTAGGCATCATTGGGCACAACCGTCATTAGTCAGTGCCTGCGTGTAAATGTGAATAAAACCAGTGTGTCGGTGATGCTGCGCAGACACGAGCCCATATCTATTTTACACTGTTTTATTTCAAACGTGACACAGGCAGAGAACACACTCCACAACAATGGCCATGTTTTGCTTTAATTTGATTAGGTTTTGTCTCAGCAAATGCCAAGTCCTGTTTTGCCTCAAGAACATATCTCTTAATCACGTTCCATCCAGGCTGCGTCTTTCATCTAAATCTCACAGCCGTGGCTCACACCCAACTTTATTTCGCTGAAAGGTAGGGAAAAAAAAAAGCGTGCCCGCGTGCATGCACGCACGCACACACAGACAAAGACACACACACACACACAGGCAAGCATGTGCACACACACACACACACACACATCCAACAACAGGGAATACAATGACAAAAGCCCAGCTCTCATCTCTGTCACATAAAGTGATGTTTTGTGTTTAGCTGTGTGCAACTGAGGTGTGCATGTGTGTGTGCGTGTGTGTGTGCATGTGTGTCTGTCTGCAGGGCTCAGATCCATGTTGTTTGGTTTGCTTCTCCATTAAGAGAGCTGTAAAGGAGAGGGAACAGATGGCTGCTGGCCCGCTCTGTCCTGCATCCTCTCACAACTGCCACACTTCCTGTGCGTCCATTAATCTTCTCTCACTACTCCTGCAGCACAACTTTATTAAAACAACTCAGGAGAGAGCGAACAACAAGCCCGCGCAGCTGTCAGGAGCAAAAGACAGAACCATTCGTCCACAGAAGAACGGCCTCGGATTTCTCGACGCATCTGTAAAACAGCTCGAGTAGAATCTGGTTGGCTTTGAAGCGGGCTCTGCAAAGCGCCCGCTGTAGTAGAGACACAATAAATGCTCATTACAACGCAGCTGGAGCTGCTGTTGTTGCGGAGTTCATAGGCATAGTTTGTCAAACTTAAACATGTGAGGCCTGAGCTCCCTGCCTGGGACAGACTACTGTTTCCTCCTGCTCTAGGAGCATGTGGGAACTGCTGTGTAATGCTAACTTTGGCCTGAGTACAGAGAGCCTCATAAACACTAAATCTACAAGCAGTTTGTCTGATGCAGAGAAAGTGCCTTGGATTATGACTCTGAAATTGAATCGGATAGTGCGTGTTTATTTTCAAAAATTTATAAAATGGCTCCCTTGGCTAATTAGCACGGGCCTAAGAGAAATCAGAGGAACTTTTCCACAAAACACCACATAAAGTGAGAAATAAATACCTGAAGCTTTATTCTCACACGGCCTAAATGGTGTTGCCCTACCTGATTGTTCTCGCGGGACGAAATATATTACTATGTAGGAAGCCTGTGCAAATTTACATGTTGCGCGTTGTCATGACAAATATTCCGGGAACGAAGCACTATTTGGCCCCGCGCTCTCTGTCCGTAGCAGTCAGCGGGTAAATTGAAAAATCAATTCTAATTTAAATTATTGGAATAAAGAACTCCAGGAGCCAGAGATAAAAAAAAAAAGAGAGAGAGAGAAAGAAACCCTCTTCTTCAAGATCCCCTTTAATTGGAAAGTCATTTCTTCGGGGTATTCTAATGGTTCTGAGGGAAGATTGCAAAATAAAGTTGATGAGCTGGGGGGGAGGTTAATAGCGCACGCTTGTGTTTGTGTGTGTTCGACTGACCCTGTGTGTTTTCTTTGCTCTGCCACACAGTGTTCAGTCTTCCCCTCCCTTATGACAGAGGCACCAAATGAAGACTAATCCAGTGGGCTCACACACACTCAGACACACACTCCCTCACGCCTGTGGTCACTCGTCTCATCCATCTGCTATCTGGGGGAGTGTCTGGGGCTCTTGGGTCAAACTAAATTAACCATCCCTCACTCACAATTGTAAAAATGTAATTGACTTAA
Organism: Spondyliosoma cantharus; assembly: GCA_900302685.1. Classification (NCBI taxonomy): domain Eukaryota; kingdom Metazoa; phylum Chordata; class Actinopteri; order Spariformes; family Sparidae; genus Spondyliosoma; species Spondyliosoma cantharus. The sequence continues at coordinate 9,194 of OMLP01012117.1, read as the reverse complement.
TATAACCAACCCTGGTGATTTGGAAACTCTGTGAGTAATCTTGTCAAAGCGTCCAGACGCCACTTCAGAATTGAGGCATCTTCACAGTCCAGCATTGCATTGATGTATCGTGATATAAAAAGGGGCTGCTTGAAAATTCCTATGGTATTGATACTGTAGCTGCACTTGTAATAAGCATTAGTTAAGTGGTAATAAGGACCTTATTAACATTATTATGTGTATATAAGACCTGAAGTGTTAATAATGGTGTCATAGACACATTTATTGTTGTATTACAAGACATTTATAAACTCTTGTTTATAGACCTATAAAATGTTAACTAAAACCCTCATGAGTTTCTTATAAAAGAAAACAAAACTTGGATGGAGGATGGGTCACGGCCCAGAATACACCCCATTAACTTTTGGATAAAGTGACTGATCCAGGATCTGTTTCTCACTTTAACACTGGGAGATAATTGACTAGGCAGTTCCCCAACTGTAGTAGGTACTTGTGGTGGGTTGTAGTGTAGCTGTTTGGGTTTTAAAGCTGTATTTACTGTCAGTGCTTTTAATAGACACCTTTTTAGTGAACCATCTCAAAAGACACACTGGTTAACGCTAAACACCACAAAACACCACACAAAGTGAGCGACTAGCTGCTTAACACAGCATTTTAGCAGCAACGAAACCAATATTTCCTTCAGAAGTTGGTGATGACCAAAAACAGAGCTAAAAGAGAGTGAATACTGGCCAGAGACACAACTGTAACTTCAACTGCTCACTAAAGCGTTTGCCTTTACAACTCAAGAGCTGACTTTATGTCAGTGTTGTTGTTTTTTTATTGACCCCCCAGTGGCCACAATGAATTGGTTATTGCAGGTAAAACAATGCACACAATTCCTGTAGCTACACGTAATTTATCCAATGTGCCAGAGCAACACATCTTACAGAAGTGATGTATTGTACTGTATGTAATGTATCATGATTTCTGTCAAAGATTCTGGCGGTCATCAACATGGGAACGAGCTGGACATTGACTTACCATGAACTAAAAACAAGTGTTGTGGAAAAATCTAGATGACCTGGTGAACAGTGACCTGAATCACAATATTAAGGATAATTGTTAAATCATTACCCAATGATATATCTAAAAGGCCTATCACCTCTGCGTGTTTGTGCAAAGAGCTTTATCACCTCCGTCCTTCCTGCTGTTAAACCATTATCACTTCAGGATTGCACAAGTTTAAGCCTTGAATTGGCATGTCACAATTTCACAGAGATCAACATGGCCGATATTCTGCCTGCGCCCCCCCAAAAAATCTGTCTTCTATTATATCAACAAGGCATTATACCTCATTCAGTCTTGTGTAAACCAATCTACCTTTCCGTCTACCTTCTCTCCATCTCATGCCAACCTGGTCTGAGACCTTTCTGCGCTGCCTTGTTGACATTAAAGGAGCACTGTGCGGAGACATTTCCATTCAAGAAACTTGTTGACATAGTTATCAGACATCAAAGAGCCTTGTGTCATTTCGAAAGGGCCTTATGAGAGTAATGGAGATGTTAAAGGGCATGTTGGCCCCCAAATATCACAAAAGGATGAGAGGATATGAACACGCTTTGACTGAAAGACTGAAAGGAAGGGAGAGCCCGATAAAAAAGGAAAACACTGAAATGCATTCTCTGGAGAGACAGAGCGAGGGAGAGGGGGAAGCGCTCGGCTCCATTTCCGCCTAAGAAGCGCAGAGTTAAAAGGTGGACCCTGTACAAATGAAACTCAATTTCACGCCACATTATCCCTCCCTGTTCTCTTTCCTGGCTTTCATTTTCATTAAGACCAGAGACAATCATAAATTAATAATTACTGCCGAATGTCTAAGAGCAGGCCGCAGTCCAAGCCCGCCTCTCGCCTCTGTGGTCTTCCATGTTCACGCTTGCAAAATGTTAATTTAGGTAATGTGGCCTGGCCCTTGTCAGATAAAACTGTTTTGTAGTTTCGCTAATACATAATGGTCTATCTGATTAGGTGACATTAGTCCTATCTTTCAGACGATCAGCCTGCACCCTCCTAATGTCTCTCCACAGACTCAGGGCACCACTCAGTTATCAAGAGACACGCAGTGCCACTGCTTTCACTAAATGGCCATCTCCTGGTCGTAATGATGTGCAAGGAATCAGCTCAGTCGGGGTTAACAATGCAACCGACGCCGTGCTGAAGTATGAGTTCAACTTCAGGTAACACTTTATAACGACCATTAATAAATGGTAAATGTCTGACCTCCGCCCAGGGGGATTATGTTCTCGGCTCTGTCTGTTTGTTGGCTGGTTGGTTTGTCTGCAGGATTACACAAAAACTACTGGACAGATTTCCATGAAACTTTGATGGAGGGTGGGCCTCGACCTAGAACACACCCCATTAATGTTTGGTGTTGATCCGGAGAAATGGACCGATCCGTGGATTTTTCCTCTTTTTCTTTAACGTTTCTAGGTAAGGCATTTTTTTGATAGTTTTGATTGTATTTAGGTGGCTGGTATCTACAGAACGAGTGGGTACAATTTAATTTGCATCCAATAGAACATCTGGATGTAGCTTATTTAAATGTGTTTGATGTGATTTTGGACTAGTCCTGATTGAATTAAAGGGCGCTGCTGAGTCTTGGCAGAGGTATGCTCTCCACTGAGTGCCATTTTGGTGGTTAATGAAACTTTAGAATGGTGATTTCACCGTTACAGTGACCAACAATTAAATGTTTTATGAACCATTAAATACCTCCACCAAGGAGGTCATGTTATCACCTGTGTCCGTTTGTTTGAGTGTTTGTTTGTTTGTTTGTTGGGTGGTTGGCTGGTTGTACATTCCAACTCTATATTCCAGTGACCCATTGCCTCTCCTCCTCCTGCTCATGCAGTAATAGAGAAGTTCGGCATCCCTGCCCACGTTATCCAGTCAGGGCGGAGAACTCCATAACCGGTGGTGAACGTGCAGAGAGCAGGATCCTCCTGTTTGCTGCTGTGACTGGTGATTACTGCTGTGAGCTCACGTGGTGCTGTAGAGAGGAGGGAGGGGATTGCTAACTGCGAAACGGACAGCAGAGTTAGAGAAAATGACAGCGTTTCTCAACATTTTCCTTTATTTTTCAGGGAATAATTCATGGAACTTGAGGGTGGCCGGTATCTATGAGTGAGTACAATCCAATGCGAAGATTTGATCCTAATAAAAATCTACTATTCTCTCACAACACATTGGAGATCTGGTGAGCATAAATTAAGGAGTGAGCGGTAGTGATACAAGCCGATCAAGGTTTCGGCTTGATTGAATTAAATGGGACTGTTGGGCCTTGGCAGAGGTATGCACTCTACTGAGAGACAACGTAGTTTAGCAATCGTTAAGTTGCAGTTGATGTTTATAAACGTTTAGAATCACTAAATTGGTTATTAGCATTGTATTGTTTGTCAACAGTGAAATAGCTATTGACTACAATTTAATTAACTTTAAATGTAATATTCATTATTGATGGTTGCTATACAGTGTTGGTAAACTTCATTCCTTTCTTGTAAACCTCAGTATCCTGCATTGTGCATTAAAAAAAAATTCTGTCAACAGTGTTGGGATGTTTCTTCAGCCGGTCAAGCAAGCGCAAACAAAAAAAACAGCAAATTGTGCAATGTGACGTAAGGCAAACAGCGAAATAAGAGGCAGGATCATGCGGAATGATCACGTCTGGATGATGTCTCCATGAGCACATCTCAGCGTCAAGCCGAGGAGATAAAACGCACGGCTCACGCGGCTCTGAGCACTTTGAATATGCAATCGGCGCAGTGCTCTCCACACTACAGTGAAGTGAAATGTAACAACACAGCTATAATGCACATTTGGTATTTAAAGTCTCCGTGCCTCATGGTCATATTTGTACTGAATTGAATTTATTACAAAATGTGCAGTGATATGAAACATGTAGCTGCAGGGCCTCTCAGATGCCAGTGCGAGGAAAAAAAAGGCATCAGATGGAGAAATAAGCAGAATATCTGAGTAATAGCTGCAAACGGTCCACGTCTCACGAGCTCATTGGAGGCGAGCGGAGTGAGTCTTTCACTGCCGCAAAGAGGAAGGAACGATTGAGTCATTAAATGGATAAAGTGGACGTGATGTCAGAGTTTCTTTCACTCCAGAGCGGGCTCAAGTTTTTGAGAGTCTGAACTCGACGAGAAGCGCAGCTTCATGATTGATTGCCCATTGTGTGTCATATTGTTCTTTCAAGGTTGATTGAAACTTTAACCTCATTTTTAATGTAAAAAAAAGAGGGGAAAAAAAGAAAGAAAGAAGAAACGCTTGAAATATTTCAGGCCTTGAATTTTTACAATGCAGCATTGAATTATGCAGCAATCAGTCAATTATTCATCTCTGTGGCTGTGTTGCGGCCATGCTTTAAAAAGCATGCAGAATGGGTACGGGCCAAGCGTGCTGTGTCAACACATTTCACTCAGAATTGCTTACTGAAGAGATTTGTCTCTCCGTGTCGATTTCGTGTTGTTTTTTTTTATGCGTTTTAAGAGCTGTACCTGTTACAGTCATCGTGAAGTGATCCCTGTGGATAAGTGCTGCGTCTCGAGAGCAAAAAACAAACAATGACGCTCCAGAAAACAGTCAGAAGTCATCATTAAACACACACAGAGAAAAATGCATGAAGTGCCAAAATTCATTTACAAAACAGGATAATCTGACACATGCAGCTTCATATTTTTTTCAACAACTTCCCCCGAAGCTTAAGTGCTATATGGAGCGGATATTATGATGCACGACCCCGCAGCACGTACTGCTGGTTAAAGGGGTCTTGTTTATTTGATGGTGATATACTGTTAATTAGTGTTGTACACGTGGAAGTGTACATGAAATAATGTATCTACGGCAAGCTCGGGCACACCCTCATTAACATAGCTGATCTAGGATGAGCCTACGTATTTATAAAAATGAGAAATAATAAAACACACACACTCGCAAACACACTTACTTTGACACTCGGTGAAAAGAGAGGAAAGCACACACAAGATATTTTCATGTTATTTTTTTTCTCTGCTATACAAAGTGAAGAACAATATGCTCATTTTTTTTTTCCCACACCACAGTAAACCTGTTTCTTTTTATTCAAAACATCTCATTATATCCTTTATTAATAAATGGTCAGTCAGATTAATTAACTCTCAAAGATCTGGAACAATTTTTGCACCACCTGACTCTCATGGATTTTTTCTCTATTCTGGGACTGTGTCATACATCATTTGATTCATGAGAACCTCAACTCTCAGGCTGGCTCATTTAAAGTCCCCAATTTACATTTGCTTTATCTGAGAATGGTTGAATTTACC
>OMLP01012116.1:4734-22112 GCA_900302685.1 Spondyliosoma cantharus | reverse complement strand
AGTCCGGAGCCCTCCGGCAGATATACGCAGGACTTCTATTTCTGGCGGATGCCGGAGCACGACGCAGCAATTCAGCTGAATTTAGCACCGAGTAGACAGGAAGTCAAGAGCGGAAACGACAATATGACATCCGGTTACTTTTCAAAAATAAAACAATCCGTGTTGACACCAGCACACAAATCTCAAAAAAGAGACAAACACAAGCTCTTCTGCTAATCCTTCGGTCGGGAACACTTCCTGCTGCTGTGTTTATGACACATACCTGTAACTGCGGTCGCGAGTGATCATGTGATTATCGCGGGAACACCTCGGCCAGCTGTCTACCGGACTGCGGCGTAACGGACTCAAAACGCAACTGGTGGGGATTGCGGGACGGCGGTCGGCGGAGCAAAACCGGATCACAGCCGTAACGCAGCGGACCCGTATCCAGTGGAAATTCGGGGTTATTCTACTGTCAGATCATAATGACAAATAGACTACAGCTTTAACTAAATTAAATTCCCAGATAAAAACTAAACTAAAACTATTTAATCACTTGTTAAACTAATTAAAACTAAACTGAAATGAAAATACAAACTGGGAATGCCAATACATTTGGTTATTTTTTAAAGTAATTCTGGGACCGCATTTTTCCTTACTTTTTTGTACTTCGTGTAGGTCTTTCATTTAATTAAAAATGGTCTTAAAAAGTCTTGAATTTGACCTGTTCAAACCTGCAGAAACCCTGTGTGAAGAATGCAGGAAAATGCTGAAACATTGCATAAACAGAGACTTTTATTTCTCTTCTGTGGTAGAAAACAAGATGCATCGTTTCAGTAGCTATTGCAAACTGTGTAGCCCCTTTCACACAGAGACATCGCATTATCGTTGTGTAATTCACACAGAAAGCCGGCGCTGCGGCTCCTAAAGAGGCGTGACGGTACACGTCATGATGATGTCTGTGTGTTATCAAGGTGTTTCACCGGTGTCCTCCTGACAATCTAGACATGTACCCACTCACTGTTTATTATCATAATGTGTAGTGATTGAGATCGTGACCCACCACGCATCCTGGAAAGTGACAAAGTTGGTGATGGTGCTGGTCGCAGGGGTTTTCTGCAAAAAAAGACAGCGCAGCCGGCTGCAGCAAAAAAGTTGAAGCCGACTCAACTTTCAGAGAAACACAGCTGGCGATCAAACTAGCAGTATGGATGACTACACTACAGTGGACTGTAATGTACTGTGTTGTGTATTTGCTCAGAGTGGCATTTCACACTAGTTGAAAACTTTAAACTGTGGATCAACGATCACTTTTGGACCAACATACTTAACCAACCACAGCAGAGGCATGACAGCAGATCAGCGGCAGAGTAGAGGGAGTCAGTAGATGGGCATGCTATGTAGCATGGCTAAATGCTACGGAGGCCACACAACAGACATTCTTCCGTGTAGCGTTATGTTTCACTCTTGATCAATTGGTTTGGTGTTGTGCCCTCGTTTAAAACACACAGTAAGTATCTGCCGCTCATCCTGGTTGTTTACTAGATTTATTCCTGTGATGTGGACAAACAGTCAATGGTAGGACCACCATGCTAGTAGCATAAGAACAATGCAACTCTGTCTTTCCGTAAAATGTTTCTGGGGGGTTTCCAACATGTCATGCATGGACTGCAGAGTGACACTGCCACACCACCACACAAGCCTGATTTGGTCTGAATTTGTACCCATAGTTTTAAATGCAGAGTGGTGTTCCCTGTATTTTAAGACTTTCTTAAAATTGAAAGTGACATTTTTCCAAATTGCACCAAAAATTTACACTGTACTTCCTGGACCCCCCTGTAACAAACCTGCCAAGATTGGATGAATGGTTCGCAATATTTGGGAACTTCAGAAAGAAAAACGTAGAATCCTTGCCTTATAGTAAGACGATTGATTGTGTTGAAATGGCAGACAGGTTATTGCGTACTTACTCTAATGCTTCTTTTTCTCTTACCAGGTTAAAGGCGGCTTCACCTGAGGATATAGAGTATCTTAATTGCCAGGAAGAATTGATGGATGACCTACACTCTCAGTACCAGCTTGTAGAGCGAATCATAGGTGTGCTTTATTTTGTTACTTTGAAACAGTTCAGTGTTTTAACTGAATGGATGTGATGTCACTGTATTTGTGTTATTAAAAAGGTCTCTAAATTTCTTTTTGAGCAGGACATTCAAACCAGAAGTCAGCAGCCGGTTACCCAGACTACCTGTGCAAATGGCAGGGTTTACCGTACTCGGAGTGTAGCTGGGAAGATGGTGCTCTGATTGGCAAAAAGTTCCAGAAATGCATTGATGACTACATGAGCAGAAATCAGTCCAAGACCATTCCATCCAGAGACTGCAAGGTAATTCACTGCCAAGTTTCTACTGGCAGTGATTGTATCTTTGTAATATGTTAGACTTTGTTGGGGATTTTGAATTTAGTCTACTCTGAAATCTGAAAATAAACTGAACTGTGACTTTTGTCTTAAACACTGACATCACTGGCTGCTAGGGTTGTAACGGCACACAAAATTAATAGTTCGGTATGTACCTAGTTCTTTAAGGTCACCATTTGTTAAATTGTGATGAAAAAATGGATAGTAAATGTCAGTAATGCTCTATTGTAAGACTGACATGTTAATTATTCCTGAACAACTGCAGTTTGAACTTGGATTATACATGGCAGACACAACAGACAGACTAATGTACACATGTGAAGGCACATTGTATCAGGGCTCAACACTAACCATATGCGGAAACCATGTATTCTCTGTATGTGGTCTTATTTATGCAGCAATAAACACTAAAATAGCATTAGGTATTGCCACACACACACACACATTTGGGTGATGCCAACTTGGGTTAATCTTTTTTGGTGTACAATATTTTTTCCGTTCTGCAAATTTTCAACACCCCTGCCTGCTGCTATTCTGTCTTGTAGGTGCTGAAACAGAGACCCAGGTTTGTGCCCATGAAAAAGCAGCCTGCTTACATAGGAGGTGATGGACTAGAACTCCGAGACTACCAGTTGGACAGTTTAAACTGGATGGCTCACTCCTGGTGCAAGTATGTTTCAAGTAATACAAATTCTCAGCTTGCATTGTCTTGAATGTCCATTCTGTATTTATGAGTAAAAAGACCCATGGTTTCCCTGGATCCCCAAAAGTAACAGTGGCAACTTATGTATAAATGTTTTATATCCCATGCTCATGGGGAATGCCCCTTTACTCAACACTGTCGAAGGTCCACAATCTGAGCTTTTGTTGTTGCTCTCTTCTACTTTTCATCATGCACAGAGGCAACAGTTGCATCCTTGCTGATGAAATGGGTTTAGGGAAGACCATCCAGACCATCAGCTTCCTCAACTACATGTTTAATGAGCACCAACTGTATGGGCCCTTTTTGCTGGTTGTGCCTCTCTCTACACTAACCTCCTGGCAGAGAGAAATCCACCTCTGGGCCCCTCAGATGAATGTTGTGGTCTACCTGGGAGACATCAGCAGCAGGAATATGGTATGTTGGTCACACACATACAAGCATGATTCTGAGTGGAAAGGGCCGTAGTGGACTTGGCGTACTGTGCACATATGAAAATAAATAATTCTATCCTATTTGGGAATAAAGCTTGTTGTTGATAATTTCGAATATTTGTTTTATGTGGGAATTTAAGGAGAAATACTGTTCAAAGATAACTCCCATATTCATTACTGTGGTGCTGGAGCCCAGAGAAATGCATCCAGAATTACTGTTTCAATAGCTAATGTTTCTCTTACATGTTTAAGGCCCTGCACAATAACTGGGGGTTTGTTTTTGTTCAGTAGCAGAAAATGTCTGGTCATGTGGGACTTAAATAATTAAGTCTTTACTTATAGTAAATAATTGCACAAGCGTGTATGTGCATCTTGTGATCCTTTCCATCCCCCCAAAAAATCCCTCTTAACAATTACATTGATACAATTTAATGTTTCCCCTTTGTGTAATTAAATGTTTAGGTGGGTTAAGATGTTTGAATACATGCTACAAAAGCCTCAACTCTAATGACTGTCTATTGATGTTTCCTTTTGTCCTGTGTGATCATCAAATAGATCAGGACACATGAGTGGATGCATGTCCATAGCAAGAGAATGAAATTTAACATCCTCCTCACAACATATGAGATTCTTCTCAAAGACAAGGTAAGCAGCTGCCTCACTTCATAAGGTACAAAGTAATTTCAATGTGGTCTTTCTGTAGTCTCTTTGTGTTCGCTGCTCCTTGAAAAATGGTTTGGTAATGGTCAGTTCTAAAGCTGTGCAGTGTTCTGTTAGCACCTGTTAATTTTGTAACAATTGTGTCTCAAGTCCTTTTTGGGCAGTGTTAACTGGGCCTTCATTGGTGTGGATGAGGCGCACAGACTGAAGAATGATGACTCCCTTCTCTACAAGACCATGATCGACTTCAAGTCCAATCACAGGCTTCTGATCACAGGAACGCCACTGCAGAACTCTCTGAAAGAGCTCTGGTCCCTGCTGCACTTCATTATGCCCGAGAAGTATGCTATATGAATTGTTACACTTACAGACCAACAACACTTTCCAGCTACAACTTTAAAAAAACACTGACATGTGAAATTAATAACTTTGACCATCTTGTTGTAATGCAATATTCTCCGAAGCACCCAAGGTTGCTCAAAAGAACAATGCATTGTTACAAGATGACCAGTGTTGTTTACTTCAGCTGTCAGTGGTTGAAATGTTGTGACTAATCAGTGCAAATTCTCTACTCGCTGCAGTGATTAAGAAGTGCTCTGAGTACGTTCAGTACACCTCGACATCACTGTCAGGTGTGCACCTTAAAGAGCTGTGTGCTTAAGTAAAATAAGTCACAATTTGTCTGACTGAAGTGTCCATAGGGGTATACATTGTATACCAAAATGGAACAAAAAGATACAATAAGAAGGGGATGATGAAAGGAAAGAGCTTCACAGTTTAAACAGTGAATAGATATTGACAGATGGGTCACATGACATGAAATCTTTTGAACCATGCTCTGAGCTGAGCTAACACTCCACTTACTGCCAATAAGTTTCAAGTTTCTATACAATACAGGGTTGCATAACACAATGGAAGTTCATAAACTCATTCATGCTACATAAATTAAAGAACATATATAGTTGTTTATATATGAATATGTATAAACATATAGTACATGTTTTGAATCTGCTTTGGGGTGAACGTAAACGGCAGCAATATGATGGTGATTATAATGTTATTGGTATCTTTATCTATCACTGTCCACCTCTCCTCGTCCCACCAGACGCCTCTGTCAGCCTGGAACACGGTCTGCTAGAGCCAGAATAAATGTCTGTCAAATACCCAACCAAACCCTTTTTCCAATGCGTTAAATTTCTGCTCTCTAAAATGGCCTGTCAAGTACTAGCAATAAAAAAAGCACTTGATTGCCAGTCCACTTTACTTCTGAAACTGATGCAAACATAGCTTTTATTACAAACACACGTTTGTTTCCTCACAAACATGGGCATTTCAGTGATTACTTTGATAACAGAGGCAGCAACCAAACATACAAATGTGGCTTGTGTTTGAGTTGGACATCCAGGGAAACCCCACATGAGTTGACTGTATTGCTTTACCCTAATGATGTGTGTTGTATGTCTTATTTGTCAAGGTTTCACTCTTGGGAGCTGTTTGAAGAGGAGCATGGTAAAGGCAGGGACTCTGGCTACACCAGTCTTCACAAAGAGCTGGAGCCGTTTCTACTACGCAGAGTCAAGAAGGACGTGGAAAAATCCCTTCCTGCCAAAGTGGAGCAGATCCTCAGAGTAGAGATGAGTGCTATACAGAAACAGTATTACAAGTAAGTGCTGGTTCTACCTTTAAGATTACATTACAGAGAATATTCTGTCATTTTGCTGCTTTCCATTGTGGCATAATTTATAGAAGAGTCTTCTGTTTGTGATCAGATGGATCCTGACCAGGAACTACAAGGCTCTGAGTAAAGGTAACAAAGGCAGCACGTCGGGCTTCCTGAACATCATGATGGAGCTGAAGAAATGTTGTAACCATTGCTACCTTATCAAGCCCCCAGAGGACAATGAGTTCTTAAACAAAGCGGAATTTTTACAGGTCAGTATGTTTTTTTGATTTGTTTTTGTCATATATCACCATTTCAGTACTTATCAATCATGTGTTATTAGCAGTAAGTACCCGTCCTTGATACCCTTCCCTAATTGCAAATGAATTCTATTTAGGAGGTCACAGCGAAGTGTTTTATTATATGTGGGTGTGTGTTGGGAGATGGGGAAAGAAAAGGTGACCCTGACTGAAACACTTGTAACAACAAACCTGCTGGATTCGGATTATTCCAGCAGCATACCAAATAGACACAGTTGAGTAAATATTAATTTCATGATATTATTTGAAAGGGTAGACTAGAAATTTTTGCCCCCATTTTTCTTGTACAGCACTTGATCCGCAGCAGCGGGAAGCTAGTTCTGTTGGACAAACTGCTGGTGCGTTTGAAAGAGCGAGGCCACAGAGTTCTCATCTTCTCCCAGATGGTACGGATGTTGGATATCCTTGCTGATTACCTGAGGAGCAGGCAGTTCCTCTTCCAGGTAGCTGCACACTGTTTTCACATGATGTTCAGTACAATACACATTCATACACGGATATGCCCCACAGACGCACTCTCAGAATGTTGTTAAACCTAACCAGAAAATATGAAATGCATCAGCATATTTTCTGCTCACAAATGTCTTTCATATGTTGTAAATTTGTGTAGAGATTAGATGGCTCAATCAAAGGGGAGATGAGGAAGCAGGCATTGGATCATTTTAATGCGGACGGCTCAGAGGTAAATTGAATGAATGAATGCTCGGGATACAGTAAATGAATGTGGTTTGTGCTTCATTGAAATAAACCAGGACTGTCATCTGTAGTTAACCTCCACTTTTGCACTCAGGATTTCTGCTTCTTGTTATCAACGCGTGCGGGTGGTCTTGGTATCAATCTGGCATCAGCCGACACGGTAGTCATCTTTGACTCAGACTGGAATCCCCAGAATGACCTGCAGGCCCAGGCCAGAGCCCACAGGATTGGACAGAAAAGACAGGTAAGCAACAATTGACATAAACCCTTTTTCCATTTCTGTTGAAATATATTTTCCCACTGTATGCCAGATATCACCTACAGTCCAAGTCAAATGTTTACATGCACTTGTAAAGAACATGTATATGATGGCAGTGAGTTCCAATGATTTCTACAACTCTAATTTTTCTGTACTAGAATGTGTGGAACACATACCAAAAAAAACCCTTTCTGTAGTGTGGTTCATATATTTGTATTTTCTTCTGAAAATGTGACCAAATTTGCCAGGTCAAAAATATACATACACCAATTGAATGACCAATTTTTGAGAAAGTGTAGAAAGTTGTGTGAATCAAATTTGCTTTGTAGCATGGCTTCTTTACTTCTTCTCAGAGATTCTGATTGATAACAACTGCCAACTTTTCTGGGCCCATTTTAATGGGGCTTGTTTGATACAGCCATTAGACCCTGCCACAAACACTACAAAGGGAAAGTCTAAGGAGCTCAGCATTGATCTGAAAGAGCTCGTAATTGATTTGGATGAGTCAGAACAGTCACTTAGAGCCATTTCAAAGCAGTTATACGTCTGAAAATCATCTGTACAAATAACTAAGTATAAAGTGCGTGGCACAGTCTTGTTACCGCCATAATCAGGAGGAAAACATAGACTCTCACCTGCTGCTGAGAGAAAACTGGTCAGGATGGTCAAGAGTCAACCAAAAACCACCAAAAAGCAAGTCTGTGGTGAATGAATTAGAAGCTGCCGAAATTGAGTTTCACCGTAGGCTTAGGCTGCTTTGCAAGAAAGAAGCCCTTACTTACAGCTGTTGTCTAAATAGTGCAGATCGCCGTACGATGTTGCAATCGAGCTAAGTAGCTTGCTCTAAATCTAGCTTGTATGCTAACTCCGGTGTTTAGCTCTGTCTTTATGGCTACTGGTTAGCAAAATTGTCTTTCAATTGACCGGACAGTTATAATGTTAGTTTGTGTTCAGTACGCTCTGAAGTGGTTGAATTGGTTTAGAGAAATAACGTTACTCATGCTTCAGAAAGGCAGCATGGTGATGATGATTACCTGAATTACCTGGTAACTCCGTCTACCGCAATTTGAGGAATATTGTTTGTTACTCGGGATATCTACAATAATCTGCATGAGGCACTCATCATTGTAATTTAGTTGTATCGCTCTTGAGTCCTTACAAATCCCGCAGCTCCCTCCACCCCTGAAATGATGCACAAAGGGCTCTCGAAATGAAATGAAATAAATTAAAATACAGTGAAAGAATTCTATAACAAATAAAAGACCCCCAGTTGAGTGATGGTCTAGGGAAAGTATCAGCAGAAGTGCACTGGACTAGAGATGGACCGATATGGATTTTTTAGGGCCGATGCCGATACCGATTTTTTTTTTCCATCAGCCTTAGCCGATGACCGATACGGACTGCCGATTTTCTTGAGCCGATACTACTTTTGCTCCCTCAATTTACATCATAAAAATTACACAATGATGATAACAAATGTGACGAGTCTCAATTTATGCATGGTCTGCACGTGCACTGCAGCAACACAGAGCTGCCTGTGGACGCCTGTCTGTAAATAATGCCGGATCGGCGAACGCAGCAGCCCGCATCGGCCGATGCGATACACGTAAAAAACGCAAAAATTGGCCGATGTATCGGTCGATCACTACACTGGACACATTGCAAGTTTTGCAGGAAGCCTTTGGATGTTGTTTACATGGGCATCTCGGTTGTCATGCAGTAGGGCAAAGTCATGTCAAAGTTGCTGTGCAATTAAATGCAACATTATGTAACTTTTTTACCTTTTAAAATGTTAATGATGTCTTGTGGTGTTGCACTGAAAATATGGCAGGTTGCAAATTGCAAAAAAACCCAATTTCTACAGTGCATTAATGACCCTAACCATACCCTGACATCTATCAATGAGAAAACCTTAACCGTTAGTCTTCTAACCCATGTGTTAATTGAGTTGAATACTTTGATGTTTGAATAGAGTAAATACCTTGAAAAATTTAGAAGGTGAAGGAGTTGGGAATAATACAATATGAAGAATTCAGTGCACAGAAGGACATATGTTTAATGCCTTTAGCATTCACAACCAATTAGGTATCATTCCTTCTATGTACAGTTGTTATGTTACATCCAACAACCAATCCGATTGTTTGATTTGAGCTAGCCATTTTAGAAAATGCCTTTTCTAGCTTGCTTTCTACATAAACAGTTAGACAGTGGAAGACAACCAAGGCTAAAAAGGTTGCTTGTTGGCTTTTAGGTAAATATCTACCGTCTGGTGACGAAGAGCTCAGTGGAAGAAGATATCATCGAGAGGGCAAAGAAGAAAATGGTGCTGGACCACCTTGTCATTCAGAGGATGGACACCACAGGAAAAACTGTCCTCCATACCGGTGCTGCTCCCTCCAGGCAAGCAACACATAGATCATTCAGCTGCTTGACTGGCTCCTCTTTTTGTCTATTCATTCTTGTACTGAACTCTTTGCTTATTGACCCACTTATTGATAGAGCTGCCGAGATCTTTTTCACCCTAAGAGTGATAGTAGTAGTGTCAGTAGTGTTTTACCCTTCTCAAAGGTTGCTTCTACACTTGTATCTCAGTTGTGTGTGCTTTATAACAAACAGTTCCGCGCCGTTCAACAAGGAGGAGCTGTCTGCCATCCTAAAGTTTGGTGCAGAGGAGCTTTTCAAAGAGCAAGAGGGGGAGGAGCAGGAGCCACAGGTGGGTAGTTATATACTGAATGTGCAAAATAACACCTTTTCCTGAAATATTTTATAAGCTTAGAGTTACATGTCATGGTATGTTCTGCTCTCTAGGAAATGGATATTGATGAGATCCTCAAACGGGCAGAGACCAGGGAGAATGACCCTGGACCCTCCACTGTGGGAGAAGAACTTCTATCTCAGTTCAAGGTAAAATTGAAAAAATGTCTTTTTTTTAGGAACTAGTTATACAATATTTAAAGTTATTCTACTGTGTACTAATTGTTCACCTGACCTGTGCAGGTGGCAAATTTTTCCATGATGGAGGATGAAGAAATAGACATTGACTCTGAGCGTAGTCATCGCAGTTGGGATGACATCATTCCTGAGATGCAGAGGAGGAGGATGGAGGAAGAGGAGAGACAAAAGGAGCTTGAGGAAATCTATTTGCTGCCACGCATGAGAAACTGTGCCAAACAGGTACTTGAGTAATGCAAATAGCAGAAGGTTTTTAGTTCTCGAAAAAAATCAAGTATAATGGCTTTTTGGGTTCTGAATGAACTTCCATGTGATTTTCTTTGTTTGTGTTAGCAGATAAGCTTTAACGCGAGTGAGGGCCGGCAGAGCAGGAACAGGAGGTACTCTGGGTCCGACAGTGACTCCCCCTCAGACCGAAAGAGGCCAAAGAAACGAGGACGTCCTCGGACCATTCCACGAGAAAATATCAAGGGCTTCAGTGATGCTGAGATCCGAAGGTTATATTAAGAACTGATGAGGCTTGGTGATATGGATAATAATTCATACCCAAGTATTTTAAAGTTGAATGGCGATACACGTTATATATTTTGGTATTTTCTACTAAGTGAACTGTCACAAGCACTTTTATTATAATAGACTATGTTCACAATGAAATGTAAAGACAGGGTTTTCATCCACGTTGTAAAGTATAGTTTTTGCACATCGCTGTATTGCATGAGTGCTTTTGCAGGTTTAATTCATGGCACAGACAGATTTTGCGTAGCATTTGCAATATACCTGCCTATGTCACGCTGTAGACTAATTGTTGCAGGAGAACTTGTGAGTGAGGCTGGGTTGTGCAGAGTGTGTGAGAGAGGAAAACTGGCATGGCTTTACAGAAGACATCATACTCTATCAACATGAACTGTACTGTCTAAAAATGATATTTCATTTGAAAATGTATCTTAAAAAGTTGACAGACCATCCCTTACAACTGACTTAATTTGGCTATTATCTACTCCTCCTCCCATATTCCTGATAACATCTGTGTGAACTACTTGCAGGTTTGTCAAGAGTTACAAAAAATTTGGAGGACCACTGGAGAGGTAAGCTGCATCAGATTTTTTTATGGTTCATTACAAACGACAACCACAAAATGCCACATAGTCTGCTCAACATGTGTCTTCAGGTTGGATGCTATTGCTCGTGATGCTGAACTTGTGGATAAGTCTGAACATGACCTCAAACGCTTGGCAGAGACGGTTCACAATGGCTGCGTTAGAACACTTAGAGAAAACCCTTGTGGACCAGAGAAGACCTCAGGTAATCAAATAAATGTATACTCGTATACAGTAAAAGATCTAATCCAAATTTCATTGTGTGATGAGATTTAATCTGGGGCAGAAATCTGAGAGGACAAGTCTGCAGGAGCACCAGTGTGTGCACTATATATGCTATGGTCTGCTCCTGTCCCTTTATGGCCCCCTCCCAAAACAGCTCATTCAGGCCGGAGCCAGCGCCTCAGGTCACCTATGTCGCTGTATTTAGCTTCAAGTTGCGCTTGCCGTGTCGGACGTGGGGTGCGCGTGGAGATATGAAACTTTCGTGAACTCGTGACTTTCAATATCAAGGTACCATGCTATTACTTCAACGGATGATCTTGTTTTCATGGAGACACACATGGTGTGTATTGAGGGGAGGGGCTGTGTGTGTGAGACATGTGAGTGACAGAGACGGAGGGAGAGCAGAGAAAGGAAATGCAGCTAAAGAAATACACTGCATTTTTAAGTAGCGTAAAAAACAAACGCAATATGTGGCGGTCGGTGTTGATTCTGTGGTGCACTGCCAGGAATTAGTCAATGTGTGGGACACATTGCAGTCTGTTATTACTAGTGAAAATACTTCTATTTTGCGGTTGTTTTGAATTTAATACAGTAATTTCACTGGAAATTATAATATATGCCTAATAATACAAGTGAAAATTTGAGTCTTTGAAACATGTTCATGAATTTAAGAATTTCTTAGTATTTGGTATTCCCCTTTTGACTTTCATGATAGCATGCACTTTGTTATTTAAGTAGTTCCTGTAAATCTTAGATGTGAGCTTAATAAACAATGCAAGACTCCAATCAGCAAAACCACTGTCAAAAGAAGTCTGCACTTCTCAGGATGGAAACAAGGCCACTGCTTGAGGTGGGCTAAGAAATGCCAGAATTTCACAGTGGATGACTGAAAAAAGTCCTATTTATTGATTGATCTAGTTTGGAGATTTCTGCCTTAACAGGTGGTGTATGTAAGGAGCCGAACAGGAGAGAGAAAGATATCTTAGTGTTTTAAACCCCCAGGCAAACGTGGTGGTGGGAATATTCAAGTCTGGGGCTGTTTTGTCTCTTCTGGAGTTGGCCACCTGCACGTAATTGCCTCCCCTCTGACTCAGGAGAAGTACCATTTCATTCTTCAGAGACATGCTACACCCTTTGGTTTGCATCTATGTGGAGAAGGACTTATACTGCAACAGGATAAGGAGCTCAAACACACGTGAAAGATTTTGCTATGACAGTCCGGTTGATGGAATGGATAAATCCACTTGTAATCCCAAAATTTTTACAGAATTTCCTGAGCGTCCCTCTAGTGCTTGGCAGTGCTGTATACCGGTTCACACCGAATACCGATGTATATTTTCATTATGATGAATTTTTAATATACCGCCATACCAGTGAATTTGATTACACAACATTCGGAACGCTACGCTGCACTGTTTCAGACCGGACCTTTTTCAATGTTGCTAAACAGACATGGTGCGACTGCGAGGGTAAACAGTAGTGCTCTGGTGTTATGTTACAGTGAAGATGGATAGGATAGACATTGCAGATCATGACTTCATCCGCAGACGTCAAGATGAGCAACTGGAAAGCCACTGAGATCCAGGAGATGCTAGCGTCTCCTTGTCTCTGTAGCTGACAGCTAGCTTGTTGTAGCGGCAAGCTAGCGGTCGCTACTGTCAAATTAAAAGACCCCCCGCTAAGAACCCAGTTCTAAACTCCAATCGGGTGCAATGTAAAGCTCTTATTTTGAAGACAAATTCGACATGCTTCCTGTTAGCTGTCTGTTGCTTGAGGCAGCTAACGGAGGGGAGGCGCTCCGCCGCATGCTTTCTTTAATAGAGGGGGTTTAACATTGGCGTGTGTTTGACTGAGGAGGCGAGAATATGGGTCACAGATCTATAATTCAATAAATATATCAAGTGTTGCCACATTTCTTCCGATGCATATGTTGTACGTCACTGTTCACACCCAACTTGGTGCTTCACGTCACGTCACATGTTTACGGCGACCCCAGTGGCAGCTTTTTGGGAAAGAAGGAATGAGAAACTGGTTGAGAGAGGAAAATTACACCTCCCTTATAGATAGACACAGTGCTGCTTTTACCTTGCAGCAAATGTGCCACCTTTTCTATCTAAAAGGGGCTAGTAATTCCTCTTTCAACCAGTAGAAAATGCTGTGAACGCCTGATTATGCATGAAAAAAAAAAATAACGTCATATACCGTGAAACTGCAGGAATTTAGCAAAAATACCGTGATACATTTTTGGTCACACCGCCCAGCTCTAGTTTGTGGTCCCTCTCTTCCTGACCCTTTTTACAGGAATCACGTAAGTTTGCCAAAGCAAATAACACTCCACCTTCTGTTTCATGCAGTCTTAAATCGAGGTTAACGAGAAAAAAAGATTTTGCATCTGTCCGTTTATCCAGATCCCCACCAAAAGTTAAAAGGGTCCATGCTGGGCCAGGATCCACCCTCCGTCCAAGTGTCATGTAAATCTGTTCAGTAGTTTTTGTGTAATCCTGCCGACAGTCCAACCAACCAACAAACGAGCTGAGGTATCAACGCGTACGTTTTGTCTTGCCCGTCGTTGTTGATATGGTTCCAAACGCATTTTAATTATTCCCATCGGTGATCAGTTCATCTTTAGAAAACTGCCTTCATTTAAGCCGCTGGACTGATTCTGCTTTGTCATGTTAATAAAGCACCGCTGAATTGAACGGGCATAAAGTGAGAGGGACTGGAGATGGAGGGGAATGAGGGGGTAAATTAGGTTGAGAATCAATGCATGTGTGAATAAGTGTATCACTGTTTGTGTGTGCGTGTGTGTGTGTGTGTGTGAGAGAGAGCGAGAGAGACCGAGATAAAGATAGAGAGAGACTTACAGAAAGTGAGGTCCGTAGCAGGAATTGGAGCTGAATTTAAGCACGAGTACAGCAATCAATAAAAGTACTGAAGCACTGAGCTCTCAAGGCAATTATTCCCCCTCATACCTGAGAATGGAAAATCAATATGTATGAGACCCCTCTCAATGGAGAAAGTACCAGATGACGGACACACACACACACACACACACACACACACATACAAGGGTCTACTCTCAGTTGAGCAGTGAAGAATAGCTAAACAGGCCTGAAACAAAAGTCATTTTTCATTTGGACACAATGAACAGCTACTTCAGATGGATATGATTTTGGAGCAGTGACGCCATCACTAAACACACATATGTAACTGCAACTTTACATTCATCTCCTTCACTGTGCATCCATTCTAATCACAGACACATCCAGCCTGTGAAAATACACACATTTTGAAACATGCATCTAGTGTGACAACGATGAAACAGACTGCTAACACAGTAATGCTGGGAGGCTTTTCTGAGGCAGGGATGTAGAAAAACGCCCAACACAAACACGAGCGGAGTTCCTTATTAGATGCATTTTGTCTGAGCTTGCGACAGGGAAAATTCTCTGTATCAGTGCTGAAGGGAAATCTAGTTGAGACATCGTACGCAGAGAACAGGAGCTTCTTGTAATGTTCATGTACTGAAAGTTTGAGACGCTACCTAAAGTTAGAGACTTAACAGAAATCCCTTCTGCTATCGAGCAGGAAATCCTACATGCTGAATATGGATGAAGATACGAACACTTTGTGCCTGGTGACATTTATGCCATATTCACATATTTAATCCCAAATCAATTTCAATCAATTGATGTCCAGGACATGCGGAAACCTTTTCACTCACTTCATCATGTCTTTCTACCGATTTCATATAACTCTAAAGTTCACTTCACATGACGTCTGAACAGAGAGTAACACATTATGTTCGCTGTGCTTACATCAAGATGTCAACATGTAATCTGTGAATGCACTTATCTCCCATGGCCAAACTCTTTCTGCAGTTTGCCAGCCTCAGAGCTGTTTTCCTCGAACCAGAACAAACTTATCTACTGAGAAAACATACTAGCCTTGGACGTTTATTAATAAATGACTTCAAACTTGCTCTCTCCAACCGCTCACCTCAATGTTCATTGAATCAAGTACCTTGGCTTTCAAAAGTTGAAACCTAGGACATCTCTACAGGCCTAAGGAGACAGCAACACCTCGTCCTCGTGCTTACACAATAAGAACATCAGAAACTTTTCACTGCTGCGCATTCCTTTTCAGTGGCATGGAGTCATTGCATGAATGGCTCATTTCCAGTTATTGCTTTATTTTCAAAATCCATCTCTGTCTGCCAATTCAATGTCTGTCAGCTTTATGGCTGTGCTTTTTTATTATTTTTCTTCACTATGTATATTGATAAAGCCCATGGCCAGAACTAGGCGGTCTGAAAACAGAGTGACATTTGGAAAAAGGAAAAGTGACGATGAAAAATGACAATGCTCGGCCTGGATCTTGGATTTGGTTCACCTAAAAAGATTACTCAATCTGTCTGACATTTGGAGCCCGATGCAGTGCCCATAATGCCTCGTAAATCTTTTTTCTTTTATTCCTATTGGACATATATATATATTTTTTTCTTTTGCGCACTTGTACACACACTCAGGTTGATTTGAAGTCAAATTTCTGGGATATTGGACATGAGCTGTGGAGACACATGGGTTCACCATATAGAACCAAAACAAGTCTGCTCTCTCGCCCTTGAGAGTGAGATAAAACTGACTGGCATTTTCCTCATAACCTTTAATGAAAAAACTTCACCGTGGGACCCACTATCATCAAGCCTTGATTTTAGGGGGAGAGTCAAACGGAGGGACAGATAGTAAGAAAGAAAGAAGGGGTTAGAGAGGCGTATGGATAGAGACTAAGTGCGAGACATTTAAAAAGATTACATTATTATCGTTGACCTTCCAAATGCCGGCCAAAGGTTGGATGCATCATAAATGCTTCAGTCAGTGTGGGAAAGATAAACTAACTTGGTGGGAGATTAATTTCGCTGTCTTGCTCGGCTCGCCCTGACTCACTCTACTCTTTATATCATTCTTAGAGTAAGTCCACTTCTATCTTATCTCCCTCAACTCCAGTTCTCAACTGTAAAACAAAAACAAAAAAACAATAAGTTAATGGTGAATTCCTCAGACCCCCTCAAAAAACATCCATTTTAAACTGGCAATAGACCTTTATGCTTTAACTAATCATTATGAGGTGAACACTGATTGCACATTTTAATGGCTGTAAAACAAAAAAAAAGACGTTTTGCATGAACGCCTGAACCAAAACTGTCCTAAATCACCTCATATTAAAGACAGAATACCTTACTAATTGATTTGTCAAGGCAGACAGTTTTTCAGCGCGTGCATTACAACAACAATATGAAGCTGTCAGATGTGTTTTCCACTGTACTGTCTCCATTACATAGCCGCCGCTTTGCCATGCAGTCAAACAGGATGAAAACAGAACTGTGTATCCAGACCCACATTCTTGAGCTGTCTTTTGGCTGCTACATATGACACTTTGGCTGGAGCACAAGATGGCTGCCATGGACTATTTTTCTGAATAGCTCCACAAAGAAAGACTTCCGACGCTGTGTGCAAAGGCGTACGATGGATTTTGACAATATTGTTACCATGTGTATCTAATGATATTGTGTATTTAATTTCCATTTTCCTCCTAATCAGTTGAACTGCTAGTATTTAGGATCGCAACTCTAAAATCTATTTTAGGTTGGCATCACATTTTAAATATATCTTGCTTTACATCTCCTCCTTGAACCGGCACCTTATCGTGGTGGAGGGGTTTGAGTACCTGAATGATCCTAGGAGCTATGTTGTCCGGGGCTTAATGCCCCTGGTAGGGTCTCCCAAGGCAAACAGGTCCTAGGTGACAGGTCAGACTAAGAACGGTTCCAAAGCCCCTAATGGATAAGTCAACATCTAGGAAGTTTACGTCGCCCGGATTGGCGTCACCGGGGCCCCACCCTGGAGCCAGGCCTGGGGTTGGGGCTCGCAGGCGAGCGCCTGGTGGCCGGGTAAGTTGCTGCGTATGCGTCATTTTATTT
>OMLP01012115.1:3222-32731 GCA_900302685.1 Spondyliosoma cantharus | reverse complement strand
TTCTAATCATATGGATGCTGTTATAATGTGCAGTGATTGAGATCCTGACCCACCAAACATCCTGGAAAGTGATGAAGTTACGTTTTTCACTATAAATGACATAATTACATAATCACCATCAGTAAACTGGACGTTGTCTGACTCACTCCAGACGAGGATCAGGGCCGGAGAAAAATTTCCCCCCTCGCCGCATCTGAAACTTTCACACAGAGGAGGCGGAGAATTGGCGCAGGAACCCCGCATGCAAACTGCTGTGTGAATGGGGCTAGTGGCTCTAGAGAGGGTCTTTTGTGTGTTTTTCCCACCGTAGCTCATGGTTAGTTGGTTGCAATCTACAGCCTCAACTCTAGATGCTACTAAATACTACACACTGGACCTTCAAGTTTACAATTCAGTTTATTAAAAGTTTATTCATGTGTGGTTACCTTTATTGTCACTGACTCTGGGTCACTTTGCATCAATTTGGGTGCCTACCGGGTTCTGAACCCTGGACCTCTTGTGCCCAAAGCAAGAACAATGCCTCCTTTACTTTAAGAGAAAAAGCCAGTTGGGTAGGATTCATCCTCTTGGGACCATGAATGTCTCTTTAAAGTTGATGAGATAGTTCATAGAATAAATGAAAACCTTGACCTGCTACAAGAAAAAATAGAAATTCCCCAAAGTCACCAGTGTTCTTCCTTTGGCCACCATTCACATCTGTACCAAAGTATATTTCATGTGCCAGTATTTGTACAGTTATTTCACTCTGGACCAAAGTGATGGAGGACTGACCAACAGACAGAGAGAGCCATCCCCAGAGCTGTACCCTAAGCATGACAACTATTAGGTTTCACAGGGAGTTATTTGTTGTTCCTACTTCTTGGTGAAGAACAGCCAGGTGCAGTGACTTCCCAGGGTCTTGTTGTCACCCTCAGGTTACCAGGTAACCAGCGGAGACATTGAACAGAAGTAAATGGAGAGGAAGGAGGTAGTTGTTGTTCATCAAGAAATAGTAACAGCACCTAACTGCCTCTAAAGTCACAAATTGTCCCTACATCTTCTCTTTTACCCTGCTTCCATTCACTATGGTGAGCTAAGATTCATACTTGACATGCAGACATAAGAGTGGTGTCAGTCTTCTCATGCATGCAGCTCTGTGAGATTACAACCAGTATTGTTTTTCAGTTAAGTGCCCTTGTCATGCATTTACTGGGGGTAACGTGAGTGTGATGGATGTGGTAGCAGGAAGCATGAAGTGGATGAATGGAGATTGAATGTAGATGTTTCAAGGAGGGATAGTTATTGCTTTCACAAGTCTAGCTTTCCTCCGCGTCTGTAAGAAACTTCACCTGCATCACACCAGTATGTGCACACTTGTGTATATGTGCACACAGTAGGGATGGCGGATGTAAGATTTTATAGCAAATGGCAATGGGATACTGGGATAATGACACAAATTGCATTTATTTTGGTCAGGATAAACTTGACATGATATTTTCTTTTTGTTTCATGTCTACCACACACAGAGCAAATCATGACCCTTGCAGGTCTTGATCTAGTGATAGTGTATGAGCATTTCCATTTACTGGTGACAAAGATGTCTTTTACTGGCTCCTGTTTAGTGCATTGTGTGTGGGTGGTAGGGGCTGAATGATTCTCCAACTGGTCCGCGTTGGTATTCAGTTTGGGCCATATGTTGTCATATTGGTGCCATTCTGGTTACTCAGAGAATATCCATTATAAAAGGTGCACCTTAGTTGGGTGTCAATGTGATTATTCGGGGTCATTTAAAGGCTGTGGACTGAATAGTGTGGGGCCCACCTCGATGATTGCTTCATAGGCTTGTAGGCTGCTTACTGGCAGTGACTGACTTGGTCATACGCTTGTATAGCGTGGGGCCGGTGTCAAAGAGCATCATTACCATAGTGTCAATTCTTTCATTGAGTAACCTCCAGAGACTTGCTTTGTAGGAAGTCCAGACTGAAGGCAAACCACAATGAAAGGCTGTTTACCATCAAGTTGGGTCTGTCTCCAACCACATGCAGCTAAAGCCACCGTAGCTAACTTGCTCAGGGTAATCGCTGCACACTCACACTGACTCAGAAACACAATCAAAATGAGGCCAAACGACACTGACTCAATCAAACACACACTCACACACTCCCTCTCAATTTTCTCTCTCTCTCTTTCTCTTTCAGGCACATGTGCCGCCTCACACACCCTCAGTCTTAGTCAGACATTTTAATCCAAGGAATTGAAGGGATCTTTATGTCTTGCAGAGTCGAAGAACACTGGGCTGTTAGTGGTTGATGGAGCAGTGTAAAGTTGCTTTGACATTAAAGAGAAGGTCACTGTGAGTCCAAAGAAAGCCTTCATGTTCTGTGTAATGCTATAGACATTTTTTGCTACATGGTGAAATGACTGGATTCAGGGGTTCACATATACACACCGACAGACTTGCTTCAGGAAGAGAGCATTTAGTTGATAATTACGAATGAGGTAAGGAGGATATCAGAGGCAAAGGAAACAGGTGGCTTATGAATTATTTCAGAGCTTTCATCTGCTTTGACCCAAACTCTGTGTATGCGTGTCCTCTTTCAGAATGTTTGCATGTGATTCCGCATTTCTGTTTTCCTCCTGATGGAATTGGTTAGATAACATTAGGGTGTGTTCAGAAATGTTTGTGGTTTATTGGGACATTTTACTTCATCGGTTGGTTTTGGCTGATGAGCAAAATGTCTGTTGGAGCCCCTAAGAATGTGAATGTTAGTTCAGCCTCAAAGGGAACTGTGTTATAGTTAAAAGCAAAGCGAATACAGGAAACCATAACCAATAACTCAGTGAACCCAGGGAAATCCACAGTGGTTTGAATTACAAAAATCGTATGACTTAAACTGTTTTGGCCCAGTTCACTTGCAACATGTCTGTAAATGAAAGGTGAAAATACAGTCAAGTCTAGTTAGTCAAATAATACAAACTGCAATAGCTCCGATTTAAGAGGGGCCAATGGGCCAAAGTTGGTCCACCTTAAAGTGAAACTCTCGCCAAAATGCAAACTAGGTTTTTTGGGGGAATGTATATGAGTCAAATCTTCGTGTAAAAGCATAATTACGACAAAAAAAATCCGTATTTTCGTTTTTGGGTCAAACTAATTTTCAATGGGAGTGCAAGGGCACTTTTACGCTAGCATCAAAAGCATTAAAACACTAAGAAGGCTCGACACAACATGAAACTTTGCTCGTAGCATCACCAGGGTCTCTACACATGAACACGAGCATTGAGAACATTATTTGTGTACACAGAGTTTACTAAAAAGAGAGTTTTTGGACAACTCACATTAGCAGATGTGTCTTCTGCTCACAGCCGTCCTGCCAGTGAGAAGCATCGATCTCCAGATGCAATGTAACTTGGAGGGCAGTTAAGGTGGACCGCTCCTAAAGCTTAGTTCCATATAAATGCACGGATAATTTGTTTTTTTGTTGTTAGCGAAAAACAATATTGACCTTGAAACAATACTAAAATCAAAAGCCGGAAAGGTCACGTGAGATATCGCAGTAGCGTTCCACCTTAACTGTCCTTCAGGTTAAGTCGCATTCGGAGATCGACACTTCTCCACTGGCAGGAGGGCGGCTGGTGGAACAAGCCACTGCTAACTTGAGTTGTTCAAAAACTCTCTTTTTATTAAACTCTGTGTACACAAACAATGTTCACAGTGCTTGTGTTCAAGTGTAGAGACCCTGGTAATACTACGAGCAAAGTTTCATGTTGTGTCAAGCCTTCTTAGTGTTTTACACGAAGGTTTGACTCGTATACATTCACAAAAAAGCCTAGGTTGCATTTTGGCGAGAGTTTTGCTTTAATGTTCATTTTGGTCTGCCAAGTGTACAAACATAAATTATTTTTCATAATCTCAGCATAGCAGACAGAGTCACATTTTGCACAGAACGTCAATCAATTAACTTAACTCGGGGTACCATTTTGCATATAAACCGTATAATATAACACAACAGGCGTTTGCTTTGGCCTGTGGACCACCATTAAGTTTCATTTTTGGCCCACTAAGGCAAAAGATTTGGCCATCTGTGGTCTAAAGCCTTCAGTAAGAAGGACCGGTTTCTAATTGGAAAGGACTTCAATATATGTTAAACTGGATTCATTATAAACAATGGTTTCTGATTTATACCTTTTAACCCAAAGAAAACACTAAATGCATCCTCATCGTCTGATTGAATTAATATCGG
The DNA here is from genome assembly GCA_900302685.1 of Spondyliosoma cantharus. Classification (NCBI taxonomy): domain Eukaryota; kingdom Metazoa; phylum Chordata; class Actinopteri; order Spariformes; family Sparidae; genus Spondyliosoma; species Spondyliosoma cantharus. The sequence goes on along the minus strand of OMLP01012115.1, from coordinate 28,511 downwards.
GTTCTTTTCTTTCTGTCTTTTTTAAAATTCTAATAATATCCCTAGGATCTGAACCAGGATCAGTTAAACCAGAATCAGGATAACTTCAAAAATAAATTTGTCAATTTGCTGTTTCTGTGGTCAAAAAATGAACCTTCAAGCTAAAGAGTTTAAATAGATTAAATCTAAACTATATTTCAACACATTTTACTGTATGTCTTCTCCTTATCTATTGTCCCTCCTCCCTGTCTTTCTCTCAGGGAGTTGTCTTCCAGACATCAGACCAGCGTCCCATTCAGGAACACCAGAGAGTCCAAGCTGATCTGACACTGAAGGAGGGAGAGGAACGTGATGGAACAAGTGAAGTGATGAAAAGCAGTAAATGTTTATGTTAAGGATGAAACCGCAATCGTCAGTTAAGTAAATCAGGTGATGCTGTTTGGTCTGGGACCCTGATGAGTAACTAACCCACACAAAGACTCAAAATCACTGCAGTGTCATGTAGGGACTCCGCAGGGTCCATACTGTATGAATCCAAACGGCAGATAATCTGAAGATGCTGCTCATGTTACTTAGAGCTGTTAAACCAGATTTCTACCTGAGCATTAAGCCTAATGAACAGAGATGATTTTTCATTTGTATGTTTTAAATTCCATGCATGACTTGCGTGCACACAGTCATGCAGATCTGTTTGATACTAGTTTGCGCTGCACTGGTGCTGTTTATTTTTTCTAGTTGAGCCATAAATGCTTAACCATGACTCTGTTTTTATTGTCTTTCATAGTTGGAACTAATAAAATATTGATATTCTTTTAAATTGTGACTTGTTATTTATTTAGGAGGATGTCTGTCCTCAACTGCAGTGACTCTGTGCTAAAAGCTGCACTGTGTGTGTGCGCATGCATTTTGTTTGTGTATAATGAGTCAGTTTTTCATTGTGCTTCCAAAACCACACTCACCTCATACAATTATCTTGAGACAAGGTTGGAGCTTCTTATATCAAATGAGTCACAGCTGGACAGTTTTCTCACAGTGTGTTCACATTACGGTTATTACATTTGTGCAGATGTTTTATGGCATTGACATTCAAATGTCAGTTGGCTTTCATCTTAGCGCGGTTACGCTCTGAGATGAAAGCAGTTATGTGTTGATCACATGCCTAAAATGACCACATTTTCCTGACAGGCAACCTCTTGGAAACATACAAACACTGAAGGTCATTAGTTAAATGTAAACAGCAAACAGTCATTATCTTTTAAAAATCAAAACATTCCTACTCTGACTTTTGAAAATGAATTGCATATGTTCACATTTTGTTTTTCTGAACACTTTATAATGTCATATCAAGCCAACACTTTCTGGCATGGATTTGATACACAGAAGTTCAAACCCACACCTCAAGCTATGTTATGATGTGATTTTGGTTTTGGAAGCCCAAGTGCTCAGGGAAAAAAACAAAGAAGAATAAGCTTGAACCTCATTTAACCAACAAAAACTTAGTCGAATAACCTAAAACCTACAACAACCAAGCTTTACAAATGGTGATTTGAGCTTGAAACAGTCGGTTATGTGCAGGATCATTGCTTGGTTAATCATGAGGCAACCAGCTGAGTCCCTGTGCCCTTAAACCTGACCATCTGAGTTTTCTTACAGTCATTGTTTATTTGACCTGAGCCTCGATCTCTTTGGCCTACTCACATCTTTCGATCGACTTTGAGTACAACTGCGCTGCATTTGAGTCTTTATTCACAACCCGCTCATTTGAACCCGTATTTTTGAAGCAAAGCTGTCAGCGTATGTGAGCACAGCGAGCGCAGCAATCACACTTGGATACAGGCCAAACCGGGACGGCTGGAATCGCTGAGAGAAGGTGGTCTCTGCTTGGCCCCACTCCAAATCTGTTTGCTTACGATCAGGCATTGCTACAGCTATCTCATCAAGTTTACCTGATGCACCGTCCGAAAAGCGATTGCAATGCGTATGTGTAGTGATAGGCATCCATCACAGAGCCCATCCATTTTAGCGATTAGCCTGGAACTGGAACAAAATAAACAAACTGCAGGTATGGAAATGCCTGACAACACAACATCTTCAGAGCACTCATTTGCCTCAATTTACCACTGTTGCCATGGTACGAGGGAATACATGCTTGTGTGTTTGTTTTCATCATCTTAATGATGCTCATTTAGATAAAACATACTGTACTGTCATAGCTGGTGTTTACACTATGAAATCGTTCAGACTGTTCCCTCTGTTGCTTATTTACACTTTTTTTTATGTTTTTCGCAGTTGCGGTGTCTCCCTGTTCATTAGATCTCAACAGCAGTGTCACGACAGGAGAGCTTTGATTTAGTGCCGGCGTTAATCTGTCATGCCAAAAGCGAAGACGCAGTTAACTGGATTTGCAGTGGATGGATGAAGGGTGCGGGCTGAAAAAAAGCACACTGACACTTGGCTCGGATATGATACTTAATGTTTTTGGAAGATAAAGGAATGCACACTGAAGAAGAAACCTGTTACGGGAGTGTTTTAGTCTCTCTTCTTCTTCCTGTAATTAACTATTTTTGTTCTTTCCTTGTCTCTCTTATTCAGTGTAGTGACCTATTAAGAGCTGTGGAATGTACAGAGTGGACCCTCTGACCTTGTAATGGTTTGACCCGGTAGTTCAGGATCAAAGACAACCTGCACAACCTGGCCAGAGATGTGGGGGTGGACAGAGGGGTCGCATACCTCTGTTCACTTAGCCTGCACAGTTTCAGTGCGTCAGATATGAAATCAGCTCTGTGTGTATGAGAAACATTAACCTGCGCGGAGATTTGAACTTGTTACACTGTCTGGGAAAGTGTGTGTCTTGTCGCTGCTTTTACAGGAAACTGAATCTATTTTAGGTGACCATGCAACAAAACGGATCACACTGCAGTCTAACATTCCCATCAGAGTTTCCCTGAAATTCCTTTGCTTCTGTTTAAACAATTAGTATTTATTTTAAGAACTTTTAACACCACAGAAGCAAACCAGACACATGCAGCAGACCAGCCTGTTTGTAGCATTTTGCTAAGGCATAATGATTAACAGGAGTGTATTTTCAGTTCTGCTTATGATGTCGTTTTCCAGGAGGATTTGTCGTTAGGAGAAATGTGTTGCCCTCGTGATGTTTCACATGAAGAATCCAGAAAATTGCTGTTTGGGACGTCCCAGGAGCTGAGGGATGTAAGGCTCATAGCATATTATTACATCTGCCTTGGAAGTTGAGTTTTTTGTTCCTGTTCATGTCTGTTTGTTTACATGCTTGTCTTGAAGTCTCAAAATCCAGGTGACAGATTTCAGTCATGTACCGGGGACGTCTTGGTGCAAGATATCATCACCATGTGTTTAAAAGCACACTGATTTTTGTACTAAATACTGCAGAGCTGAGAGGCATAGATGCAAATTTCTTTCCTCCTTAATCCAGCGGCTGTCCAAACACGGCCGCCTCCATTTATATGTCTCCAAAACACCTTTCACTGTAGATTTCTTTCGATCTTTATATTTGGCACAGAAAGTATTCACATAAGCTGGAGGGGTGTTTGTTTTGTGATATTCCACTATTTTGATTGGTTACCTTACAACCAGTAGCTAAAAACATGGAGGTGCTGCCTTTTTGACATAAACTGTCAATATACAATGACACACACACCAATCAACTACAGCAGTTATATTAAAAATATGCTAACCTATCGATTAAAAAGTCCATATAGTCATTTAAATATCTCTCGCCCAGAAGACCTATGAGTCCATTTTTTTGATATCGCAATCAATAATTGTGGAAAAAAGCCTGGTCCTGATATTCAAATGATTTCAGACGAAAGAATTCTGAACATTTACATATTTCTGGTATTAAAAAAAGAAAAGGGTTATAGGATTTGTGGGTATATGCACGTTATGGAAGTGTATGAAAGCATAAAAAGGCCAAAAGGATTGGAGACTGTTCGGCAAGTGAATCCACAATTTTTAAATTAAATTAGTGCTAAATAACTAATGTTGACATTTAGATAATTAATAGAAATGAAATATTCCTGCTGTTTTGATATGCTTCTGAATTTTTGCTATTTCAAGTTGTGTCTGTATTTTTTAGAAAATGACTTTCTTGGAATTTCAGAAAGTGAAATTGAAACCCTGTATTGTACATTCAGATATAAGATACTGAAGTGTTATTAATGCTGGCATTTACATTTTAAGATGAAGTTGCTTACAGTAAAAAAATGAATTGTCGTGACCTTTTTTTAGCTTCCATATATGTGTATCTTCTCATTTGCACTGGGCACTAAATGCACATTCTATTTAAACCACATCCTAATATGGACTTTCAGATCGGCTCCTGCCGCTCCTCTTCCATTATTTGAACTGTATGAACAGTACAAACCACACAATTAATCCGCATGTACACACAATATGCCATTTAAGATTTGTAACGTTCCAGTGTAATAAAACGAGACAGCCAGCAAGTAGAAACATATAAATTTGAGAAACTGACAACCATCTCAGAACGAGAGAGAAGATAAATTAATGTGAGATTGAAATCCATAGCTGGATAGGAACCGGAGGTTAATGATTGCCTCCTGTTTCCCAACATCGTCCTCCTGTTGGGCTAATCTACAATCACATTCTTTCATTCTGGGGGAAAGTGGAGGAGAGTCCCTCTGAACCTGATATCTCTGCACCACAGTGGAGGAGCGCTGTAGTGAGCTAACCTGGGAGCGTCTCATCTTTAATCCTGGCAATGACTGCAGCTTCATACATAACGACATAAATAATCACTTCAAACGAGTATATGTAATTGGGTCAAGTGCTGGCATGACTAGACACAGAAGTGAGTATATGACTGCTGAAAGAGGCTACAGCAGTGAAAAGAGACACTGATTACATTAACGCAGAGCTGGAGATGATTCTGATCCCAGTTATTCAAGTCACTTTGTTCGCAGTCGATGCGTGTAAACATTGTTACGGCCCGGAAGGTTATATGAACATTATCCACTATGTTCTTCAGTTTCCTCTGAGCTTTAATGCCCCTCTGTTGTGTTATCTGTGTGTGTGTGTGTGTGTGTGTGTGTGTGTGTGTGTGTGTGTGTGTGTGTGTGTGTGTGCGTGTGCGTGTGCGTGTGTGCGTGCTTTGCTGAGTTAGTGGAATGACTGAGTGTGTAGGTTGTCCCAGGGTTTTCCCTTCGTTGAACACTTGGTTTTGTGTGCGATGACTTGCCTTTTGTTTGGCCACTTTGTCAGGTGGAGCTGTAATTAATACTTTTGTGTGCAGTAACTTGTGTTTCGTGGCCTTTGTGTTGTGGTAACTGCACTCCATTTTTGTTGGGTCACTTGTTGGTTGCAGCTTAGGTGTAAACTGGCAACATTTGTGTTTATCGGTTGACTCCAGTGTGTGACGTCTTTGTGTGGTGGTTGTTGACGTCCTCTTTAGGTGTGGTCACTTTTGTGTGTGTGTTTTACAGCTGTTTTGTCTTTTATTAGAGCTCATTAGTTTTGTGTTTGGAATGGAGTCACTCCACAGATCAGGGGATCTTTGAGTGGTGGGTGTGGCTTCTACGTGCATCTGGTCACTTCCTACACCCATTACAGTATGTGCAGGTGTGTGGTTGATAAACTAGTTATAATAATAAAATATCCTTTTATGATAACAAAAAACAACGCTTAAACAATGTGACAGTGTAAACTTGTCGTGATGACCCTTTGGATATCTAAATGTGCAGCTCCCTGCAGCTTTACAGAGCATGATAGTGAGTTTGAGCTCATTGTTTAGCTTAATAGTGATCGGGCTGTCACTTGCAGAGAGGAATGCTGTTTTTGCTTAAGACTCGGTAGGGAGGGCTGACCAGGTTTCGTGACTTTTCTACATTAAAGAGTCTGTAGGACAGACAGGATGACGCTAACTGCTACCATACTGTTTGTTCGGTCTTGTAACAATGCTTTGTGGGTTGAAGTGTGGGACAGCTCTCTTATTTTTGGCAATGTCCAGTGAAGGATCTGTTAAGTTGTCAGACTGTGAACGCCATCAGACCGCCACACTCCTGTTACCATCTCTGCTGGACGGATCAGAGGCGGAACGAAACTGTCCCCCCAGTCCGCCTCTGTTACTTTCATGCAGATGGCGAGGCGGATTAACGCTGCAATATTCCCACCTTGAAAAGGCCGTGTGAAAGGGGCTAATGAAGGCAACCAATAAGAGGCAGAGTAGGGCGGGTCTTAGTAAGAAAAGCAGTGGGATCCACAAAAGTGCATCTTGGACTAGCTGCTAGTTTTGGGGTAAACTCATGTTGCCGATATGTTATGATGCCAGGTTTAAGAGCATGATGAATGGAAGACCTGTCTGCAGAGTGAAAAGGGAGTTCGGCAGTTAAAATCATCCCCACATTCATTTAGCTGAGCTGATTGGCTCCAGAGCAGATAGAATCACTGGAGCAGTAGAATCCTGAAACAGGCTCTCTCTCTGCCTCTCTCACACTCACCAACATTTCCAGCTCTGATGACGAGAGCAGAGAAGGAAAGTTAAAATGTGTTGCCCACTCACACGCGGCTCAAGCGAGCACACATGCTGCAGAGGTAATAGGAAGTGGCAGGCAGGAAAAGCGGACGGCAGCATCTGTTTCCATCTATTCATCTGTGGGTGACTGTGATGAGACTGGAGTCAGATTGAACATCCTGAGTGCTGCTCGCCCCATCGTCCTCTCTCTCTCTCTCTCTCTCTCACACATCATTCCAGTCCAGATGTGCAGCCTCGTCGTCGCTCCGTTTAGCATTATCTGTAAAATCACTCACGGTGCGGTGTCATGTCTCCGGAGACAACCACCATGTAATGATGCTGGATGTCTGTTGAGGTCAGTGGAAATAAGCATGTGACTGAAACACTCCGTTTGAGCCAGACATGCATCAGTTTGTGTTCTTTGGACAGAATCGGAGCATTAAAGCGAATAAGAACTATTATCTATTTAACTATACATCTGTTTATTTGCATTCTTACAGAGAGCTGGATGTTCAGATTTAAACCACTCTAACGTCTTAGCGGTAAATATGAAGCTACGTCCGTTTAGCTTCACTAGGCTTAAATACTGTCAACAACCAGCTTGGTGTTATCCAAAGTTTCTACCACCTCTTTTTTTTATTGTTTATTGTGAGAACAAATTTTAAGTATTCCCATTTGATTTATTCAGGTTTGTCAGGTGTCCAAACGCCACAGGCTCCAAGACGTGTACACGCACGACTCACAGGTGGATCAAGTGGTGGATATAAAAGTGAGGTCATGAGCTGTCAGAGGATTGGGGAGAGTTACTTCCTGTCACTCTCACTGAACACGTCTATTCAATGTAACGAACCACATGAAATCACCTCGGCTCGCCAGAATGGTGCACGGAGGCAGGTACATATGAGCTGTTACATTGGTATCACAAGAATTGTTAGCACGCGTAGCACCAGCCCATGAAATACTATTGCCAAGAATGAACCTACTCCTACTACTACACTGAGCCTTCTAACAAGTGCGTGTTTGTGTATCCAAAGCCTGATAGGGTACATTCATAAATTCAATCTGAGCCATCAGAGCGTGGGTGTTCAGAGGAGTAGAGCATGTGCTTTATATACGACTTAACAAACAGACAAACCGTTCCTACCGACATGTACTATGAAACTAAATGTAATGCCTCTTGTGCAACAGCTTTTAGACAGCAATGAGGATGAGAGCGTAAGAGATGCTACTGTAGCAGTATGCCAATGAAGAGAGGTTTCAGAAACCCAGGCTAGTAAGTACCGAAGTAACTTCGGTCATTCTAAAACACACAAACAGCTTGCTCTTCTCTTCTCTTCTCTTCTCTTCTCTTCTCTTCTCAACACTGACTCTGCTGCTCCGAATAACTAAACAGTAAATTCCAACAGCACTCCAAATGAACAAATCATCAAGTTTGTGCCAGTGTGCTCTCGAAGTGATTACTTTCAAATGCGGTGTATTAAAGCTCTACTGTTGTCCAAACCAAAGTGATGACCCTTTGGATATTATCTTATTTGCAGATCCCTGCAGCTTTCAACCATCATGAAACACATTGTAGTTTATTTTAAACTGTAGTCTCCAACAAATGCACTCCTGTTGTAGTAATATTTTCATAAAACTGCCATGCAGCTGAGAGGAGCAGACAGTAAGGAAGTCAGGAGCTGCTGAGAGACAGACCGACATGTTTGTTTTGGTCTTTCATGGGGATTTTTAAGAAATTGCCCTATAGAAATGGGAAGTTCCATCCCTTCTGGTGCGGCCCATGGGATCTTATTTCAGATTTTTTTTTAAAGTCCAGTCGTCAGTGGGGAGCTTCAAATACATTTTTGATCCCGTCTGAATTGTGCAATGGATTACACGTGTTTGTTTTTTGAAATGATAACTTAAAATAAAGATCACGATTAAGATAAAGATAAATAAAACAAGAGAGTCACAGTTTCAAGATGGTAAAATGGGAATCACTCCGCCTCTCTATAAATCATCCGATTTTCTCATTTATTTAATTAATGTTCTCTTGTAACTCATCCAAGTGTTTATTTTGGCGAGTGCTTCTTACAGTAGGGACTCGTCTGTATGTGAGAATCAGAGCTTGTGCCACTAATGAGGTTGTAAACCTGCCACTACACCTTGTCCCTCGCCTTTCTGAATAATAGATGGCGTTATTATGTAATTAGCCACCAAAATCTGAGGCTACCGTGCATGTTGTAACACCACCCAACCCTGACCCCTCTGTGGAAGGAGGACCCACCCCACCCATTATGATAGTAAATGGGTGGGCTTGTTTTGTTGTCCAGAGCAGTCTGTTTTTTACAACACCTGGACGCTACAATAAAAAAGGTAGTTCTTATGTCATCTTAACTTATCAAATTTATATGAACTTCCTCATGTAGCTCACATTTCACTGTGGCATGATGACACAAATCAAAACAAGTAAGGGATTTACAAGTTTCCCAGAGTGTGTGTGTGTGTATGCGTCACAAAGTGTAAGGCATCATTAGCTGTCTGTAATTCCGGTGTGAGATGATTGATAAGTTGCCAGAGCTCAGCTGTGATACCACCCACCTGTGGGAACTTGTTTTTGTGTTCGTGCTCACGCAGCGCCGTGACCCGTCGGCTCCTTTCTGACTGGGAATATGTAAAGTGTGGTGAGAAAAGAGGACGTGATGACACTCGCAGGTCTAGTAAAAGTCACATCCTTGAATGTTTAGAATAAAAATCCCTGACACAGGCGGGTCTGTTTGCCTTCGACAGGAGTCAGGAACGTGAGGTCAAGGCAGCTTCAGGCTGTGTGTGTTGACTCTTGGTTGATGTTTAATCCAGAGTTTACATTACTGCACTGGGTGGAGTGTGGTCTCCATACCATGACCCGTGCAGGAACAACCTCAAGAAAGACAATCCACTGAAAAACTGTTGTTTCATTGGCACATCAGTGTATCAGATACGAGGACAGAATATGCTGGTTGTTCTAGTATTTTAAAGTCTGCTCTAGAAATAATGCCAATATATGTCAGATGTTAGAAAACCAGAGGTGACATGCCTGTATACTGGATTATATTGTTTTGCATCACAAACCTCTCCCCGTCTATTGGCCTGATGGCGATGCCGACTGTTCCACTCTGAGCTCTTAACCCCGGCCCTGCCCATCTGGAAAACGAATGACCAAAATAGAAGAGCGCACTTCCTCTTTGACGGTGGTGATGTCAGGAGAAGAACGCCAGATAAACTGTTCTGATCTGTTCGATGCCAGTTTTCCAATACGCTTGTTTGTCTTTCATCTCGTTTTTCCAACAGATGAGGCACCGTCGCTTCAACCGAATATGTCCCCCTCTACGTCTGACCGCCCCTCCTCCACACACGACCAACCGTTCTGAATCAGAGTCCTCAGCTGACATTTTTTTATAACTAATCCACCCTCCCATTTGTCTGTTTTTGTTTGGTGCTCAGAAAGAAAGATGAGAATTTATGAAAGGGACTGAAGAAGAGTAAATGCAGCGCAAATAATCTCTGCCTGTCAGTGCAGCTCCTGCAGAGACCAAAACCAACAATGAATGTATCCTCCCAACAGGTATTGTCAGTGTGGCCGGGGTCTTGTTGCTTTGTGCTGTATAACTCCGTCGCAATTCAATAGCTATTTAAGGCACATCAGTGTGCCACACCGTGACACTGACTGACATGTTTCTTTATTACAATGAACACAGGCACAGAGTTAAACACAATTCATATTAATCCATGACTGGAAAGAGTCCCAACAAATGCTCTACTTACAGTAACCCTGTTCACGTAATGTTTGGAACTACAGTGCCCAGCTGCTTTAAGAAAACACAGAGGTGTTTTAACAGCAAGAAAATTACAAAACAGCCAAAAAATGACCAGCTACATTGTTGACTAATACTAATTCTTTATGCCTGTTGCACAACAACCAGAGCCTGGGGAACGTTTAGCCCGTTGCGTTAGGGCTTTTCACACTGCATTTTCTTAGCCCTTGGGCAAAGAATATCTCTGGGTTAACTAGGCCCCTTTCCACGTGCAGATTGTTAACCCAGGGCTAAACAATTCATACTGTCCTTCTACTAGCCCGGGGTTAAGCACACCAGTGCTCCAAAGTAAGCCTTTTAGAATGATGTCTTACTACTCCTTTTATCTTTAGCCTTGTTTCACACCAGCACCTCTTAGCCCCTGCCTTTGTTGATTTTCTGTGGATGACCACAAAAAGTCTGGGCTAACCCTCCTCTGGAGCAGGGCCAGCAAGTATTTTTTGGCCTTTATGGCTTTATTGATAGCACAGCTGGAGATATGACAGGAAACAGACTGAGAGAAAGGGGGAGTGACACGCAGCTAATGGTCCCCAGGCCCAGGACTTGAACCCGGGACCGCTGCAGCGAGGACAAAGCCTCTGCACATGACACGCCTGCTCTACCAACTGAGCTAAATGGCGCCCGCATGCTCACTATCTTAAGCCCCTTTCACACGTGCACTGTAACTCTAGATTTATCACACGTTTACCACGAGGAGTTGTATATGTGAACACAAATGTGTACATTATTTGCCCTGGACTCTGCCCTGCTAGCTCCGTCATCAATACAGAGAGTTCTGTACCTCTTACCCAGGCGCTGCCACTTGCCCAAACCATACCGAGTGTGTCCAACATGTGTGAACACGTCGGACACGGCCAGTCTCCTGCTGTGTGCTGCATGTGTGAACAAGCAAATGTGGACAATGTCCTGATCTGATTCTCCGGATATTTCTGTTACAAATCAAAGTACTGAACAAATTAAAATGTTGACCTGATGATGGCGCTAAATGAAATGTTATTGCTATACATCCTGAAGGACATGAATGTCTTTCCACTTCATGACCATCCAGTACTGTTGAAATTTCACTCAAAACCTCATACGTGTGAAGCTTGTGATAGCATGAGAGGAAAAGTCAAATGGATTCATCATCTGGGGACCATGAATGTCTGTAGGCAATTGTGTGCAATTGTATCAAGAAGCTGTTATTTCAAGGGATGAGTGGAACTAAAACCTGTGTGTGGTGCAAGGAGAAAAGCTAGGAGGTGTCAAGTCAATGCGATCTCTCCGATGGGGACCATCCATTCAGAGATACTTCAGTCTGGACCACAGTGGTGGACGACCCACCGACAGACCAACATCACCACCCCTAAGAGTCATGTATGACATCATTATGCCATAGGCCACATATCAATGAGTCATCAACCAGAGATCAGAGCTGTATCTTACAGAGGTGGGGCGGCATCCTTCTTCTAAAGTTACGTAACATAAATTCCAGAATTCTCACAAAGTCTAAACATTTCTGAACTGAAGGAATTTTAACGATTGATTAAAACCACTTAATGTCAGTTATACTGTCACTCAGGTACAGTAGCAGGAGTCGAGTCGTAACTTCAGACCCAACTGCTTTGACATGCCTCTTCAGATCATCAACGACATGAAGGAACCGGCAGCTACAGTCTGATCAACCCAGTTTAACTACAGATCTTCAAAGGCCTCGTTTTCATTCACACAGACTGTCAGAACTCAGATGTGAAACAAATGTTCCTGAGTCTGGAGCTTTTCACTCTGTGTCTGTCTCTCCCCTGTCTCTGACGTCACCAACGCCGCTCTGTCTGTCGGGCTGAGCTGCTTTCGTAAAATATTGATCATCCCTCCGCCTTCCCTGCTGCCGTTGGCTTTAATTGACTGGCAAGATGAGTGCAGGGACGGAGCCGGCGAGATGATTGAAGTGACGGAATAAAACAGAGACAAGAACAAAACAGAACCGGCTCATCAAGTTCATAAACGTCAAGGCCCGACTCCCTCCCCTCCTCCTCAATAAATCACAGCGTCTCGTTCCTCTTGTTTATCGTCTGCTCTCACACTCCTCACTCTCTGCAGTTTGGCCTCTCTCCCTCAGTCTGATCCATCCATCTCTGCTCTCTGGGTGATGAGAGACTGAATCTGATGGAGCATTTTCGGAACAACACGCTGCAAAGAAAATTGTGTTGAATTATACTGTACGATATGGATGGCTGTTCTATTTAAAGCTGCACTTGGCAGATTGTTTATGTTGGAGGCTGACAGCCTGAATTACAGCCTGGAACAAACAGCGCCCCCTCCCCGCTGTTTACCCAGGTGAGGTTAGCTGTCCGATCAGGAGGAAGAGTTCTCACAGTGGCAGCGCCAACACGCTGCTATAGCGATTACATAATTACCATATTCACTGAGCCTGCGTTAAACTGTACGCAAAGGCACCAATTTGTGTTTGAGGTGAGGACAGCTGATGCTTGTCCCCCTGGAGATGGAATAAGTAAAAGATCTCGATTTGATTGGCAGAATTGCTGTCTGTTGAAACGCTACATTTTCCTTGGCATTGCTATGTTACCTTATTCACCTACAAGCTTTGTGAAACTTGTGTAATGTGAAATGTTGAGGCCGTTCTGGAATGCTTCTCCTCTGTCTATCGTAGCTTAAGCTTGAACTCATTTTAACCAAAGCCTCTGCCAGATCAATAAACACCATATCTGCCAACCATGTGATAGCTGAGACCCTGCACCGAAGTGATGGACACAGGGATGTTGTTCATCACATGAATCCTAAAGTCATAAATTATTGTATAAAGATTTAGATCTAGAGGCATACGTTTGAATTTTAGAGGGAGCCAAACTGCCTCCTGACTTTATGCTAAGCTAGGACACTGATATCGATCACCTGTCTCATTCTCAAACATCTCTCTCAGTAGGTCAACTCTGGAACACGGCAGTATTTCTGAAAAGCAATGTGTCATTACTGTTGTCCAACTGTAAAGGTGCACTATGTAAGTTCTGGGGACAACATTTTAATCAGAAGGGAAAGATTTTCATTGACCTGATTTTTTTAAATATATAAACAACCTAAACAAACAAACTCTTTTTAGTTTCATGACTGAATAAACTGAATTAACAAACTGACCTTAAATCGAAACTCTCGCCAAAATGCAACCTAGGCTTTATTTGTGAATGTATATGAGTCAAATCTTCGTATGAATGCACAATTACGGCGAAAGAGGCAATTTAAGATTGACCGTAGCTTTGTTTTTGGGCAAGCTCATTTTCAATGGAGTGCAGGGGCACTTTTACGCTAGCATCAAAATCGCTATTTTTAAAACACTAAGAAGGCTCGACACAACATGAAACTTTGCTCGTAGCATCACCAGGGTCTCTACACATGAACACGAGCATTGAGAACATTGTTTGTGTACACAGAGTTTACTAAAAAGAGTGTGTCGAGTGTCGAGCCTTCTTAGTGTTTTAAAAATAGCGATTTTGATGCTAGCTAAGTGCCCCTTGCACTCCCATTGAAAATGAGCTTGCCCGAAAATGAAACTACGGTAAATCTTAAAAGTGCGTCTTTCGCCGTAATTATGCATCTTGACTCATATACATTCACAAATAAAGCCTAGGTTGCTTTTTGGTGAGAGTTTCACTTTAAAGGACACCATTATTTTATTAGAAATCCCTTATTTCCCTCTGAGAACCAATTGTTTATACACATATGGATAAAATAAATGAGTTTATATAATCACATTAACAAAAAATTCACTTTACAAAACTGCATAGTGCACTTTTAAACTATTTCCAGACTGCATGGAGTTTGACAGCAGAATTCAAGTCGATCCATTTATATAGAACATTTTGGAAACATGAAATATCAGTGTTCCTCGACAGCCCTTCAAATTTGAAAGATTTATGATCCAAGTCAGACTGAATCATCAGGTCTTGATTTATTTGGGTCTCCAGACATGTCAGGCAGCAGGGAACACTGTCACACCAGGTAAACAAATGTAAAACTAAAGTCTGACTTGGTAGACTTTGTGCAGACAGGAGGCGTCGCTTCTGAAAAATGACTGATTGTCGATCCATCGCTGATTTCTGGCACACACGTGCTGAATCCAGCGTTATCGTGCTGAAATTGTGTATACGTGCATACATTCCCACGCGGGGTAAAGCTTGTCTGTTTTTATGATGTCGCTGTCTCCGCCCACATTAATTAAATACAGCGTTGACAATTATCTTAAACAGAAAAAGTTCTTAGAACTGCCACTAGCATTGATTTGCTCCCAGCAGTTGAGAATAAAGCTGGCAACATTGACAGCAATGCAGCAAGTACAAGCCTGTTCTCTGGGATCGTTTTAAAACACAACAACCCAAAACCCAAAAATCCATCACATTACTGCGTGAACATCGGACACGATGACATACAGTGCTCAGCAGCTGGATGTGGCGTTACTTGTCCGTGTGTTTGTGTGTGTAGTGAACTCAGGACTCACCCCTGAGTGTGTTTGAATGACCTTCCTTCTCAGCGTGAGCAAACACATCTCTGCTTCGATGACAGTTCCACTTTGCTGATAGTTAGCGGTGCTGATGGAGTCCATGCTATATTATCACATGGTGTAACTATTTACACTTATAAATGTCTAAATATCAGTGGGATTTTGTATGAGGTTTTCCTCCTGGAACACAACCTGGGTGTTCCAGTTTCACTTTTATTACTCATTACATATGGCGAAATGAAAAAGTAATGACATATTTTACTAATTACTCATCAGCGAACTGGTTACAGGACTTTTCTCTTTACTTTTGTTACTACTTGGAGGTGTTCACTGTTCATTTCTGGCTTGTCTGTATTTCTTTAGACCAGTCACAATCACCTGGGCGAGATGCAGTTACAGTGCCCATGCACATTTTTGTCACGAGGAGGGCCTTGTTTTGCACCCTTGCATTAAAATGGCTAAATCCGGGCAAAAGAAAAGAGGTAACACTGCTAGCCTGTTTACGTTCGTACAGTCAGCGACCAGGTTAGGGTTAGGATAACAATGCTACTACTGCAGCGTGTAGTTTGCTAGCTTATAGGAGGCAGTTGTCCCATAGAGACAGGGATGTTATACATCATACAAACTGGATATTAAAACAAATCCAGGGAGATCAGGACTCTCATTTCTCCTCTTTCGGTTGAGGCTAGCTGCTCCCGACACTTTCAGCCGGAACGCCAATATACTGGACCAGCTTGTCCAGTGAACACAGAGGGACCAAACCGATATCAACTCTCCATTAGAAAACCCAGTAAGGCATTATACAAGCCGAGCCTCAAATAACACATTAAAAACAGTGATATAATTACTGAATTTATTATTTGTTTCAATTCAGATTCTTTAATTCTCCCCCACTTCCTTATCTTTCTGCTGGCCTCTTGCACGTATGATTACATTCCACCCTCGCCGGCCTCATCACTTGCCGTCCTAATGCAGGGTGACATAGCAGAACAGCAGCTCTGGCCCGACAAGCTGTTTATGCTCCATTATTTATGACTCGCGTCTCTTACTCAGATGTCAGTGTTTTTAGGTTTTATAGAGGATGTGGGTTTAGATACATTCTGCCTCAGGGTGAAAAGCTGTCTGAATAAATGAAATCACTGACGAGCTCCATAAATCATGAGATAAGTGACTTTTTACTCAGGGGCCAGCGCCCTACGTAAGCTCTGATAAAAGCTTTATGATGGAGGCGGATCTAATATGCCACAGTCGCTGCGCGATGCTGCTGCGGCGGGCGACGGGGGTCCTCCAGCTCAACTGGATGCTGATTTAGACACGTCAGCCTGAGGAACAGCAGTGACAGTCGCTCAGTCCAGTCATTAATTTTATTCAAAGTGAACTAACAGCCTGGAAGGATGGCCCTGAAATTTAGCGGAGACATTCGTGGTCCTCAGGGAATAAATCCTAATGACTTTGGTGATCCCCAGATTATTTTGTATGTACTGCCACCAGCAGATCGATATTTTCAGTTTAGAGTGAAATGTCTTGCAACTGTTGGATTAATTGCCATGAAATGTGGGACAGATATTCGTGTTCCCCTGAGGGTGACTTGTTATATCGGCTATCATTAAGAAACAGCAATTCATTTTCCTTCACATTGGTTCAGACCTGCAAAACTAATGAAGCCAGCGTGACTGGACGTCTCAGGTCATGTCCAAAATGACTCCCTATTTACTAAACAATGCATCATATTTACTGTCAAGCCTTTATATTTGACAGTCTAAATTCTCAGTTTGAGAGCTCTGCAATGGAACACTATATACCAATTTCTGGTAACAGTCCCACAGCGCAATGAGTGCCAGCTGTACACCTGTCAGTAAGCGTCCAAAATGTCACTTGAATGATCACGATATATGAAACAAGTGACTGTTTGTTCTAAGGGGAGTGGTAAAGGACTAAACAAGGCACAGTGACCTCCTGCATGGTTCCTTTTACAGTGAACTCTCTGACAAACAAAGTTGCTTAATCAAGACTACAAATGTAACACAAAACTAGATACCGAACCCAAAGGAGGCGCCTCATAAGTGCAATGAGAATTGGTCACCTGGCGCACACGTCCAAAATGTTGCTCAGCTTTACTTCGTGGTCACGTGACCCACTGAATATGCACAGTAGTGTTTATCCCAGCGGCTCTCGCCTGCAAGAGCCTACACCCGACACTTTTTATATTCTTTGGCTTGAGGAAAGTTTAACGAATGTAAAAGCTTTGTGAATTGAAAATGAATATTAAAAAGAGTCATAATTGACCTTGGTGTAGAGTCAGCTGTTGTACAGATGTCTCTTTTATAATGGCAGTCTATGGGGAAAATGCTTTGTTGGATTTTTCACTGCAATACTGCAAATGGCCACTGGGCAAAATTTGAAAAAAAAAAAACAAGCAAATAATACTTTCATGACCAATATCAGTAATGATTTTTGGGATATAAACAGGAAGAACAATGCTACCATGGAGTCAGTGAGCTAGCTGTGGGGCATATCTTCAGCTTCTCTGTTTTTTTTTAGCCCTTATTTGTTTATATGTCTTTTCTTCTTCTTTTTTTTTGGCACCAAAAAGTTTTTCAAATCATCTATTTTCAGTCCCATCGATGGATGTAAAGGCGGCTATCTTGAGATCACTATACTGTAGATGACTTACCGTGATGATTCTTAGGCGAGTACAAGGCGTGTGCTCATCCTTTTCAGCCACACATATACAAACACTTTAAAACTCTTCCCATCTTGAAGTGACTCAAACAAACCTAATACAAATTCAGTTTAGATTGTCCTCCAACATTAAAAAACGTATCTCACCTTTAATTTTTATTATAACCAAGGTAGGGTTATACCAGCACAGCAATCAAGTTTTCAAACATTTTTCTCTCTAAATTCTAATTTAATTTTATCATATATCATGGACACGCACATGGCTTTATTTTGACTGAATCATTTTAGTTTGATGTCGTTCCAGGACTTCCATAAATTGGATCAAATGACCCGCTGAGATGAAAGACGAGTTTGTCGTCTGTGTGCTCACACACACGCAGCGGGACAATATCTCAAACCAAGTGTGTACTTCTTTAAAATGGGAGAAGCCATTTGAGGACAGGGCAGGAAGGAGAGGTGTGTGTTTCACTTTTATCACAGTGGCTGATCGCTGCCGAAACACATAAAAAATGTGAACCAGACACGAGAAGATATATGTGCAGGGTATCTTCTCCTCATTTTCATATTGGCATAATACACTCTGTGTTCCATTTTAGCTGTGTTTTAAACCTACCACCAAAAATTAAGCTACATCTGTCACCATCTGTGTGACCGACGGGTGTCCCTGAGCATTGGCAACACACACACACACACACACACATGCAGCTTAAACGGGCCGATGAAGACACCGCTGCGGCTGACTCGTTTTACCTGTTCACTCAAAATCTCAAATTTGATAATGATCAACAGTCTGAGGTGAGAGTTCCCACCGCCAGACGTCTCTCCACCGGATCTGTTGTGACATGATCGGAGAGTTCACCAGGTAACCCAGAGGACGGGAGACAGAGGACAAGCAGACGGAGTCACCAGGATGTCCCCCGTCTATTTTGAGTTTTAAAGCTGACGATGAGACGCGCGTATGTTTGTTTTTGTTTTTAAATTGATGCCAATGGCGCCAGATGTGTGCGTGATTAGGAGGACACACAAACCCCTGGAGCAACCGTCTCACCAGCGGATCACAAACACGATACACAAATGCAGTCCTGTCTGTCTGCGAGCTCTCGTCGGGGATTAGCTCGACACACAACTGCACGTGCACGCTCTCACACACACACACACACACACACACACACACATTCACACTGTCCTCTTTTATCCGAGCTGGACAGCTGTTTGTGTATTCATCTCGTCAGCCTGAAGCACTCAGAGAATCTCATTTATTTAGTTTGCTGTGTAAGCCTTTGTTTGCTGTTTGTTCCTCTGTTTTGTAGTTTTTCATTATCAGGTTTTCAGTTTATTCTACGTGACAATGTTGCATTATCGTATACTTCCTTGCCTCTGTAATCGCCCAGACACACAAAATGGCACACGTCCAAAAATCAACCCAATTGCCTGAAGCTGTAGGCACTGTACATGTGTTGGAACTTTGGTTCTTCTCTGGTTAAGTTTAAGCACAAAACCGCTTTGTTAGGGTTAGGAAAATATCCTGTTTAAGCTTGAAGTGCCTGTTTTGGTCAGCGCAGACACAGCTGGACATGTCCCGACTTCCTGTCAAAAATGTCTGACCAAGGTCTCCTTAAAAAATATCCACTTGTGTCCCACTTACAACACTTAGTGTCGTAACATTGTTGTCCCTCATCAAAATCCATCCAATGGTTTCATACTTAGAAATGTTAAAACGCAGTCTCGAACCATGGTCACTGGCTTTGCAGCCTTTGCCCACTTAACTGAGTTATGTTAACCTGGTAACGTGGTATCACTCATATGGTGGAAATGTCCATATCGTAGCCAATTTTTAAAAGGTGCAAAGTATAAGAATGTTTGTTGAAAACATTCAAAAATTAACAATCATCAACAGAATGTGAAGAAATAAAGGTTTTAACGTAATGATGTCTATGTATTGCAGATATCAATTGAAGTTAGCATGCTAACCAGCTACCAACAGTCCGTTCCACTAGATGCACAGCTAATAGAGCTAACTATCTAATGGCAGCTACAGTTAGCAGCAGTTAGCATTTACTGTGGTGATATGCTGCCCCAGTATGTTCAGAGTATGAATCTGACAGCTGGCCAGTTCTTGCATTAGATACGTACAACAGTGAAAGTATTGGTGGTTTGCAGAAATGTTATCCGCCAACCTTTTTTTCAGCAGCTGGCCTGCAGAAAATGCTGGCGTGTCTTTCAGCACTCACGTATGCAAACACACACACTGACAGATTTGCACACAGCCATAACACAGACATTTGTGCCAGACTATTTCTTGGCCACAAACAGTGACTTCCTGAAGTCTTGTCAGCACCGTGAGATTCCTCATTAACCACCAAAGATGCAAGATTAAAGGAGCCAAAGCCAGTATGGCCATTTCCCAAGTTTGCAGTCTTTAAGATATGCTAAGCTAATTAGCTACTGGCTGTTGCTTCATATTTCACATACAAACATGGGTATTACATCAAAACCACTGCTTTACACATCCATGTCCTCCTATATTGTTCCCGCTGGGCCTGGTTCAGACAACAGCTGACTGTACAGATTTTAAGATTAAATAAGCACAAACATCAATCATCATCCTTTCATTTTATTTTATCTATTAGTTTCTTTAAATCTGCGATGGTGTGCGAAAAAATATATTGCACCAGATTTACATATATATATATATATATATAGAGAGAGAGAGAGAGAGAGAGAGTGAGATGCAATCTCAAAATTACGTTATGTGAAGTACGCAGACTTCACACTGGCTGGGAGATAACACACTTTAACATCTGTTTTGTGTTCATATTATAACTTGAACATGAAAGCACCAGGACATTATTGTGTGCACACAAAACATATGTGCTCACACATGAAAGTACTGGCATATAGTAAATGCATGCACATAAGCTGCAGGCTAAGTCATATTACTACTCAACCGATGTTCAAACACACACACACACACACACACACACACACGTACAATGATTCCCTGCAGCATGTGTTTCAGGTCTGGTCTGGTTATATAAACTGCAGTGTTTTTTAGTAGAAAGATGTGAGCATCTGCTGCTAACTGGCCCTCATACCTCCTCACACTGTTACTGCCAAACACAACACCGAGGGGTTCAACACGCGCACAAACACACACACAAACACACACACACACACAAACACACACACACACACACACAAATACTCTGACAGGGTTGCATAATCTAACCATATCGCTCTGTCTTCCTGTCTCTTTATCTCTGTTTGTGTCTTTCTATCTGAGTCTCACACAATCACAATGTTGAAAGTAGATGTCAAGTTACATAAATTCCAGTGTTTTAAGTAAAATGAATGGCCTATAACACTGCCTATGCCAAGCATGGAGGGGTCAAACACACACACACACACACACACACACAGAATTACATTAACGTGTTACCAGTGGCAAATAGTGAATAGTGAACAATGACTTTTATATTTGAGATGTTTTGTTTGAGATGTTTTTCAACAGATACAAACTTTTGTGAAAATAACTGGAACATTCATCAGAGAAGTGGGAAATCTAATCTAATCTAATAGTGTCTTAAAACAAAACAGTCTGCGTTTCCTGTGAAGAAAAGCCTCTTATGTCTGCCTTTCTACATGTTTGATTGTCTAAGTTGGATTTCTAGAGTATTACTTTTAGCATTTTCATTTGAAGCTCTCCATAACAGTATAAGTGAGACTTCAGACTGAACGTCCTTCAATCAATTTTGAAGATTTGCTAATTTGGTCTCTGGTTGATATTAATGTCATGTCTGCACAGTAAGTGTAAAGCCGAAGTCATGACCGTGTTAGCCGACCTTAGCGTTCATGCTAGAAGCAGAGGGAAACGGCTAGACTGGCTCCGGCAACTTTAAACTTATCCAAAGCATATCATTTGTTTCGACTGTGTACGAACAGAATCATGAGAACATCAGTCTGTGGTTTTGAGAGTTACATACTTGCACAATCTCACTGCTTTTCTTGCAAGACCTGTTGGTTGGTTGTGTTCTCTACGCTTGACTTAAACTGTTTGACGGTAGCTCTGGTTATGTCTGTTTTGCTTGCAGTTCTGTTATGGTGGTTAATGAGCAGTAGCGGTCTCCTTCCTGGACTGCTGCTACTCCTCTCTTGGTCACTCATCCTCCGGCGGCGCTCTTCTGCAGGAGTGTCTCTGGGCTAGTTAGGCAGAGTGGACAGGCAGGGTGGCCATATGGTGGCATACCACAGTGCTTCCCTGTCTCTGGTCTGTCTACGTCTATGCCCGTCTCTCCACTCTAGTTAGCTATCCCAGAGACACTGAATCTGCGACAGCTGAAGAGGTTGGTGTGTTTGCCAGGAAACTACAGCTCACAATCCACTGTATCAGCTCTGCCAACACCAGACACTACGATGCAACGCTGAAAATACCACTCACTAGCATGCTAGCTAGCTAATTATTGTCTCATTTGTGGTGTCACTGAATAGTAAAGTCATCGTGGCCCACTGACCTCCCTACGTTACTCTGGTTGTACAGTGGAGTACCAGTGCTCAAAGGGGTTTGTAGACACATCAGGAAAGCCAGGAACTGTCCACTGATCTTCCTCCCTGTGGTTGCCCAGTTGTCCACCAAGGCCACAAAAATCTCTGTTTTTCCTTTTTGGCTGGGAAGAAGGCACCTATCAGTTGAGCTGTGTCACCATACTCACCTCCTTAAAGAACTTCATGGACGTATTTACCATGGTTCCAGGACGCTCGTCAAGGAATTGTTCCAGCACAAAGCAGTTGAAAGTTGTGTTTTTGAACTTTGGACTGAGTAATGTTGGCTGTTTTTCCTCGCCTCAAGTCTTAATGCTAAGCTAGACTAAACGGCTCCATTCTTACATAATAGTTATATTGATGTACAGTTCCTTTGAGGTTCGCGGAGCTGATAAGAAGAAAAGAGTGGAGAGCAAAGCAGAAAAGAAAGTGGAGCGGAGACGGAGGAGCCTATTGATATCAACTGAACCTGACAGTGTAACTGAAGCGCAATCTGCCAATGACGACACTGGAGAAAGTGGGTGTCAACTGCCAGCTCGGATCACTCAAACATTTATACATTTACAACGATCCAAAATTAATGAACTCGGTGGCCAGTACAGCAGACGCAGCTACTGATGAATTCAACAGACAGCAAACAAGATCCCAGACTGATTTAAAACCAGTCAGCGTTGGAATGAAATGGAATGTGTCTGGTGACAGCCGGGATATTACGTGACACATTTACATGAGACGGAGATAAGCAGGCTGACAGCCAGCTGAGCTTTGAGACGGTCCCCCGGGGGAAACTTCCTACCTACACATGGCAATGTACGTGTTTGAATCAGTCTTTGCTGGATGTAGACTCTCAGGTATTTGCTGTGTTGCTGCAAAGCACATCATAGGCTATTATATTAATTATCTCTAAATATGCAGAGTTTAGTGAAACGCTTGTATTGTTTCCCCCTCAGGGTCACAACACTGAAACTGTAAGTCTTTCTGCTTATTTCAGGAATATACTTGTCCTACACTTAGTATTTTTTCTACTTAGACAAACTACCCAGAGATTATGCTGCTGATGCTTGTAATGCTGAAGTTCTAACAGAGCTCACCGATTCCAGTTTCATTTGATTTTAATTTAATTTCCTCCACCTCAACTCCCTTCAGGACAGACACTTTAACTTTATTCATGATTTAAACTTTGACGTTTCAGCTCACCTCCCTTCAGTTCTGCCGTTAATTTGACTTAAGGCTGTCCTTACACTCAAACCGGAATCTCTGCTGCAGCACATTTTAAGCAGCGGTCACATCTAACCATGAGTTATTATCGCATCTATCACGAGGATGTTGGTGCTACTGACACACACAGACCTTCCAGGAATTATCCTGATCCCTTCCTCTTCAAATGGAAATTTAACTGCCTTCAGTGGTAACCTTTTTCACGACTTTCGTCTCTTATTCTTTAACTGAAAGAATAAAATGAAAGAATAAGACGCTGTATTTGACATATACCTCGAATGGCATTAATTTTTTCCTAATCAACATTTCCTTTGCACTTAAACAACTGCTTTCATTGTTTGAGCTTCAGCACTACTATTTTAACTTCTTGCAAGATTTCAGCACTGAACAGACATAATATTGTGCTTTTCTACTGTAGTTCCTACTGCTTCTTCCAGGAGACTACTTATCCTCCTGTTTGTATTTTCCTCTTAACTCACACACACATATTCTTCTTAGGTATTCCCCTACTGATGCTCAGAATAATCCCAGCTTGTTGGGTAAACACTTGCTGCGACAGAGCCTTTCTCTCTGCACTCATAAGAGCATTTCCCCTGTGAATGTAGATTTAAGGCTTATGCTGTAGACACAGGCTCTGTTGATAAAGCTATACAGGCTGAACGTAGCTCAGAACACCAGGGTGTGGCATCATCATCAGAGAGACGCATCAGTGAACAAGGAAAACTGGTACTAAATCATAAGCTTTGTTGGGAGCGATGTCTGGAATTTTGATGTTGGGACTGAGGAGACAGTGACTGAGAACGGGTTTGACTTCAGTGGTTAGGGAACTGATTTATCACCCGGCCAATTTTAAGTAAAGGTTCACCCTAAAATGAAAATTCTGTCATTATCTTCTCACCTCCAAGCTGATGGAATGCCCATTTCGTAGTCCACGAACCATTTCTGGAGCTTCACAGCAAAACAGCATTGTAGCATTCTCCTGGACAACTGAAGTAGATGGGTCTTGATTTAAAACATTTGTAGAAAACTATTTTTAAAAAAAACATAAAAAAACAGCTTGTGCGGGCATATTATTATTATTTTTTTTTAAGATTTAAAGAGGAAATCTTTGTTGCAGCTGCTTAGCTAAAAGTGTTGGTTTAAGCATTTCAAATCAGCGTGGCATCTTCAGGCTTCCGGAGACCTGAAATATGCCAGACGAGCTTCATGGAGCCAGTTCTTTTTTTTTTTTTCTACATTTTTAAAAGTCCCCATCTACTTCATCTACTTTACCTCTGTAGGACTCAGAACTTCACCCAACTTTGTATGGGCATATGGGTGGTTAGATAACAACCAACTTTACATTTTACAGTAAACTAGCCCTTTAAGAATATCCCGTCTAAACACACTGGAATCTTACTATGAAATGTACTCTTATCCTTACTGTACCCTAATACAGTGGAGGTGAATGGTGCATCAGATTAACTCTGAATAATCCACAGACCTCACTGTAAAACCACCAAAAAACGTTTACAGTGAGCTCTGTAGATTGCAGATTCGCCTGGACAGTGTTTCTGCAGAGGAATGTTGTTCTAATTTTTAAAAAAATAATAAATAAATAGAATTAATCTTACCCCACCACATACTAGATTCCATTCACTTCTATAAATTTAAGTGGGTGCAAAAATCTCAAACAAATAAAACCAAAACAATCTGCATAGTTAGATGAGGGGTAAGTGGGGGGGGGGATCAGTTTGAATGTAATTTGGGTGAACTGACCCTTTAAGACAGCACCTGAGCAACATGTGAAGGTATGTGTCACTACATGGTAACCTGAGCTGTACAGCTTTGCCGCGTGTGTTCTGGTATCTGTTCCATGCTGTCATAATTAATGCAGGAGTTCATGCAAGAGCAACCAGCGAACAGCGATTAAACACAACTCCGCATAACGAGTGTGACGGGACAACGGGAGCAGAAGTACACGCTGTATGGAAACACACGCATCCACACACACACACACACACACACACACACACACACACACACACACACACACACA
>OMLP01012105.1:10215-21078 GCA_900302685.1 Spondyliosoma cantharus | reverse complement strand
CTTAACTTCAATATTCAATTTTTGCCATTGTAGTTTGACTGTTGAACGTGAATGCCAGGATGGAAGAAAGATACCTACACACACACACACACACACGCTCACTGAAACCCACA
Organism: Spondyliosoma cantharus; assembly: GCA_900302685.1. Taxonomy (NCBI): domain Eukaryota; kingdom Metazoa; phylum Chordata; class Actinopteri; order Spariformes; family Sparidae; genus Spondyliosoma; species Spondyliosoma cantharus. The sequence goes on along the minus strand of OMLP01012105.1, from coordinate 20,965 downwards.
CACATACGCTCAACCCATCTGTGGTACACTACAAATTCACACACATCCACAGACCTCCATTCATGCCCACACCCACCCACTCCATTTCCCTCAGCCTACAAACTTAGCCGCCGAGATCCGCCTGACGCAGATGAGCTGCAACCGTCTTTATTAGGTGACGACCACTCCCTCTCACGGCCCTCATCCACCCCGCTGGTACTCGATACACAGACACGGCCGACACGCCACTTCCTCCATCTCCCCTTCCATCAATCCCCTCTTTTATGTAGACACAGATGTCCAAGATCTTACACAGTGTGAGTGGGCGCAGATGGCTCCTATAGCGGCCCGTCAATCAGAGCTCTGTGGGGAGAGCAGGGAGATCACAATCCACCGGACTGTGTGCATGTGTGTGTGTGTGTGTACACATATATATATATGTATATACAGTATATCCGTGTTTGTGTGCATATGTGTGCCTCGTGCTGGCTTCTATATTGCGTGCCTGCGTGTGTCCATGCTGTATGGTGACGGTGATGATGATGGATGGCGAAGGACTTCTTTGAGGACTGTACCTGCGATGCAAACGTAGAGCACATGCTGTGTATGCACCGGATCAGTCGGAGGCAGATGCTTGAGGGGGGTTAATTAAATTTCTGTTCTTTTAATTATAAACTAAATGTTACTGTTATTATCTTAATATTATAAAGAAAGCGACACAAATTATAGCCAAATAGCCAAATAAATTGCAGGAGCTGCTGTTCAATTTGCTAAACGTTTGTTTTTTTTCTTAATTATAATTAAACACCTACAATTTGGTCAAGTGAGGCTCTCCGTTATAATATGTTGTAATTAAAGATGATGTGAGTGGAAAGTAATGTGAAGTGTTAGGATTGGGGATTTTTTTTCAGATTATTTCCTTCCGCTACAAAATGTATGAAAAAGTGAAAAAATATAAAATATTAGAATATTAAACCAAGTACAGGGCGGCTGTAGCTCAGCGGGTAGAGCAGGTCGGCTAGTGATCGGAAGGTCGCCGGTTCAAATCCTGGCTCCGGGCTGGGCTGAGCTGCATGTCGGAGTGTTGTTGAGCAAGATACTGAACCCCAAATTGCTCCTGATGCGCAGTTGGCACCTTGCATGGCGGCCTCTGCCATCAGTGAGCACCCTGCGATGAGCTGGCGACTTGTCCAGGGAGTACCCTGCCCTCGCCCGGAGACAGCGGGGATTGGCTCCAGCAATAAATTCCACGACCCCATAAAAGGGATAAAGCGGTTACGGACAATGACATGACATGACATAAACCAAGTACAAGGAACTTTAAACTGCTTATGAAACAGTCTCAGATTAATAGGAATGCTTACATAAGGGAATGAGACATGAAATATGGCTATTTATGTACAGTTATTTTGCCACCGGGTTGCCAGAATCAACAAGAAAAGTTCCTTATAGCAGCTTTAAAGATGAAATATGTACGAATGAATGTATCTACTGGACTGCTAACAGCATGCTAACCAGCTAGCCCTGGGCCTGAAAACCTCCCTTTCCAACTCGTCTAAAGCTCCTGTGGTAGCACTGTAAAACCAACACTCCTCCGTCAGTCTGGCTAGCTGCACGGCTAACTGAGCTAACAAGCTAAGAGACGCTGCAATCTTGGATGTATAAATGGAATACAGTAAGACAATGTTAGCAGTTACTCTGGTGATATCCTTCCCCTTTTTTGTTGGGAGTCTGAATTCAGTAGATGTCTGAGCTCTATTATAGGAAAATCTGGATCGTCCACAGATTCACTTGAACACTGAAGCCTTACCAGTTACACTATAACTAATATAAATTAACTATGTTGTACTTACATGTGCTGTGACAAACAAAGTCAGGGGGTTAACTTGGTCTCAGGAAGGGAGTGTGTGTCTTTGTTAATGTAATACTATCACTGTAACAGCTGATGTCAGAGGTGATCGAACTCATCTTCAGTGATTAAACGTTAACTGACTGTCAGCGGTCGGCCCAGACTTCAGCCCGTCTGTTTAGTCTTGTGCTGGTCTAGATTGGCTGCATGTTGTTACACACTTGAGGACTTTGTCCACCTGAATGGACCAGAAATCCACATGCTCCAGTGTTGATTTACATAATAACCCATCTACGGCTACATGCCACACACTCATAACTTACTGACACACAGCGTCTCCCCTGGCCCTGACTCCATATGAATTATTCAACCAATCACACGGCTGAACAGTCTGAGCCGTGTTCCTGATTAGGACATGCTGTGTTCACTTCAAAATGTCTCACGCTATACCTGACTGACGTGTGTCTGTGCGGAAGTCTGTGTGGAAAAGCAATTAAGGAAACATGGAGAATTTGATTTTTTTTTTTATACAAGAGGGCATCTTGATTGTGTAAAAGCACTGCAGTTCCTTCCGTTCGCTCGGACACCTGAATTATCGAGCATGGATTCTCTCTCAATGCAAATACAAATTGATGTTATTTACACTTTTAACATAGTGAGACAGAGAGAGACACATGTATTTAAAGCTGCGATATGTAAGAATTGGCCACCGCTAACTGCTGCTTAGTCTCGTTGCCCTTATTTGGTTAGGTACGCAGCTACTGGTGCAGACTTGGAGCTAGACCAGTGTTTACACCACTAGCACAGAAGCTTTGGGCCAGGACGGGCTGTGACTAGCTGGTTAGCATGCTAACTTCAGTAGATATATCTCTGCTACACAGTACATACACGTCAGAATCTCAAATTCTGCTATATATTCATATTCCGCTGAGAATTTTAGTTAATTTGTGGACATCTTCAACTAGAATACTCACGTAGAGCCCCATTCATTTTGGCAGCACTGGCTTGCATATTTTAAGTCTGAATAATTTGCTGCAGATGTATTTTTTACATCATTCCTTTGCACACAGTCCTCAGTTTTAGTTCACTAACTTTACTTTCATGCAAGGTTCTGTGGTGTAATGTTATAATGTACAAATGCGGAGTCTGTTTCTTCAATGTCAGACAGTTTCTTTGATAATCTTTTAGTCATTTGTCGGCCAACGCTAACTCTTCCTCCTCCTCCCCTTCCAGAGATGTTAGAGTCCAGTAACCTTGTCACCTTCAACGGCCTGGCCAACAGCTCGAGCTACGACGCGTTCCTATTGGATGAGGAGCGAGGGAGACTACTGGTCGGAGCCGAGGACCACCTCTTCTCGTTCGACCTCGTCAACATCAACAGAGACATGAAACAGGTAAAAGTCACATGTACACAGGTTAATCGCGGGAACGGTTTTGGTTTATCTTGTAGGTTTTTTATGAGAGTTGAATGCAGTTCTCCTCTCCTCTCCTCTCCTCTCCTCTGGAGTCCATTACACCACTTTTTTCTCCCCTCCCACTGTCTCTCGGTCCAGACAGGGCTGTCCATAATTTCATTACACCACCTGGACTAGGTTAACAGTCTTGTTTTTATCAGATTGGACTGCTTTCATAGACATACAAGACTGACACAGACTTGCTTGCAGGCTGCCGAGAGCTGAGCAGGACTATGAAAGTGCTGAAAAATACATAGTCAATGCAGAGAGAGAGAGAGAGAGAGAGGGAGCTTGTCTCTGAATTCTTTTTCGCCCTTGGCTCGGATGTGTATTTTTTTCCCTTCTTTGCTCCTTTGTTCTGATCTTTGCGTCATTACGAGATAAAGACGAAAAAAGCAGTGATTAAGCAAATCTAATGTAATTACCCCGAAATGCACAACGCAGATTCCCGAGAGAGGAAAACTCAGCTGATCTTGGGGAGGAGATAAAGTCAAGGGATAGAAGGAGGGAACGTGGACGCAATAATGCATGTGCATACATTTCCTTTGTCCGTCCACATCTGTGTGGCCCCGAGCGAAAACAGTGAGCTCTATCGCACCCAATTTTTGAGTACATAATCACTTCCTGACAGATCGCACATGCAGACTTGTACGTGTGTTTATAATTTACATGACACCAGGGGCCGCAGATGGATTTGTCTTAAGGATGGGACAAAGCCGTCATTTATTTCACACTGAGTCCCAATTCTTCCAAAACAAAGTAGCAAAAAGCTTTTCATTCTCCTCATACTTGAAGTGAAAAACAGAACCATATGCTCAGGATTTGAACTGTCGAAATGACTTTGACTTTTAAACAGCATAATTTGAACCAGAAGCCATGTTTAGACTATAAATGTAGGGATGCATGTTACGGATGATATTCAGCTGATACTGATAACCAATAATTGCCTGCCTCTCATGGACTATGCAGATAAGATAACTGATTTCTTTACATTTTAAAAGAAGTATTCCACAGCTCTGAAAAGAATTGTTGCGTTAAAACTTGCAGACTTTCTTCTTCTTCTTCTTCTTCTTCTTCTTCTTCTTCTTCCCCACTACAAGTTAAATTGGATCAATGAAAATACTTTGGATTACAAACAGTTAAAATACAACAAACTGTTTAAATACAACAGGGAGATGAGGTTACCACCATTTATTTATCCTTTAGTTGTCCAGGAAGACCTTATGATTTATGATTCTTTGATTGATTCTTATTCACTTAAAAACTACCTGTGTCTCATCTTTGATGCAATGAAAATATTTGTTTTTGAACAAAAAGTAAAATTGAAGTGATTCCAGTACGTTTTAGTGCAATTTGGTTTATATTTTAAAGTTTTAAGAATATTTCGATGGTGATCGGATTAATTTCATGAATCACGATTATGCTGGACATGATAATCATGATATTAATATTTCACCTCGTCCCGTGCCTACAGTCCATCCTTACACTGTTTCCATCCTTTAATATTCATGTACCCTCAACACTGATGGTATGACCGGGGGTATAGAGAGAAATGAGGATGTGAGTAGCATAGGAATCTTCAAGATAAACACATGACGAATTCATAATCATTCTCCCTGAAATTCACAAATCCTGATTTCCTCTGATTCACTGCATTGACTCACTGTTTCATGAACCGACATGTAAATCTGGGCTCTCCTCCCCCGGCATAGTATGACTTTGTCACTCTCTCATTTGCACAGATTGCGTGGCCCGCCACCCCCTCCAAGAGGGACGAATGCAAGTGGGCAGGGAAAGACTTTGGGGTAAGTCTACACATGGCAAGATGGCATCATCATTTGTGCTCTACAATTTTTTTCTTCTATTTTTACACTAATTATACGACTGGCCTGTGCAGTTCCATGCAATTCTTCAAATTTCTCGGGGATGCATGTTTTGATGGAAGTAATACAGCTGAGAAGAAGTTGCCTGGATCCAGCAGAGGATCCCGGCTCAGATAAAAATGATTTAACGGTAGACTGTACTCTCTGTAGGCCTCCCCCCCGCTAATAACATGCTTGTACGACAGATGTTTGGTCACGGAAAGGTGTACAGTGACACATTACCGCTGAGGTTATTTGCTGCTGTTGGGAGTCTGTTTATGTATGTGCCTCAGAGAGTGCGCATATGTGCATATTTATGTGGGAGTGTATTGTTTGAGTTCTCGTTATCTAACGCGGCGTGTTAGCTCACATGTGCCGTTCGGCGCAAGTTTGCTGAGCACATACTGTACGCCACCAGCTCTGTTTGTGTGCACGAATGGTGGTGGTGGTGTGTTATCTTCGTGTTGCTGTTTGGATAGGCCCTCTCTGTGTTGTATCTGATCTTAATTTCATGGCTGGATGAGTCTGGAGTGCGGCGGCTGCAGGGTTTTAGGATTATCCAGAATTACGACGTCCTTTTAAAATCGCAGAGGTTTTTTAAACCGAGGTCCGACTCCAGCTTTTTTCACTACACTACACCTTCGCTCCGTCACACAGTGGAACAAAAAAATGTGTTCTGGCAGCAGACAATCGCACGGAAACACAATGATGAGGTATTTGCGTGCTGTGAAAATGTTTACTCTTAAAATGAAGCGGTCAGAGCGGAGACGGAGTGCAGCGTGGAGGGACCTTGATTAGGACATTACTAAAGCATTCAGAGCTCCCAAAGTGATGCATTTCTCCAAAACCACAATTTACAGCCGCAGAGCAAATGTAACAGCTGCCCTCCAAAATGCCTGATGGCTGTATCATTCTCCTTGGCAGGGGCGAGTGTGTAACACTGCCCAGGTTGTTGCATTTGATTCAGCGAACAAAGGGTTCAGATGCTGGAGTGCAGATTCACTGATGTCATTTCCAATTACTTCTCCAGCTATTACGGATATTAAAAGGGAAAATAATAGTCCGAAGTTATCCTACATTTCCAATGCATTTTCCATATTCAATTAGGGGCCTCAACATAATCTCAAAATTCACTCAACTCTTCCAAATATACACAAACCCACACACAAATCTGTCCACCCATTTCTCTCATTGGAAGTCATCATCCGCACTCGGCCCAAAGAGAGTCATTCATTTTATCCAATAATGACTCATTTATCCTCTGTGGGTGTTGTGGTTTTCACATAATGACATGGTCTGTGATCAGGGAAACCGTTTTTCACCTGGAGGGCAAGACAGGGCCGCATGTTTGAGTGACTTGCGTAACAAACGTCTGTCAGTGGTTTAGGTGCGACCTACCTACCACACAGCTAATGAGTCTAACTCGAAGACAGCCGTGTAAAATCCTAAACAGAGCTGACATTCGGGGGGGGAGATTATAGGAGCTGGTGAAATGCATATAATAAGGGCGTGAGAATGATGTGGGGGGACTTGGGCTCCTGCTGTTCGACCGGGAGGAAACACAGAGGGTAAAGTCGTTAACTTACACAGTCGCAAAGACAGAGAGACGTGCAGGGTTGAGGTCAGCCACAAGACATCATGCGAGTTAAGTCTTCCCCTGTGAACTCAGAAAAAGCCCTGGTTCTGAAATGTGTTATGCAGTGGGCTGATGATAACATACACAGTTTGAAGGTGCTGAGTGCTTTAATTGACCCCATGAGTTACTGCCAGCACGCTATGCTATAACATGATGTATGTGTGTATTACAACAAAACCAACACTAGAATATTTGGGACATTTTGGAAATGTTCTTATTTGCCTTCTTGAGAGCTAGACGAGAAGATCGATACCACTTTCAGGCCTGTATGATGCTTTTGAAGCTGTAGCTGACAGCCGGTTAGCATAGCTTAGCTTAAGGCCTGAAACTGGATGAACCAGCTAAACAGGCTCTGTCCAAACAGAGATAACGCACTACATCTATATCTCCGATATCTTGTTCATTTAATTATAGAAAAAATAAAATAGAGTATTTACATATTTGTGGCTGTACAGGTTATTTTGTTCGGCACTGTTTCTTGGCAGGATGCAGTGACTTGCAGGAAATCACGCACCCAGCCAAGAGTGTCTGTACGTTCAATTTGAAGCTGTAGCTAGCTTAGCACAAAGACTAGAAACAGGGGAAAACAGCTAGCCTGGCTCTGTCCAAAGGTGACACACTCTTGTTTGTTTAAATATACAAAAAATAAAGTACAGAAATTACAAATTTCTGGTTTCACAGGGTCTTTTGTTCGGGACTATGTCTTGGCGGGGTGCAGTGACTTGCTGGAAATCACCGCACCCGGCAAAGAAATAGTCCTAATGATAATAGCCTATTATCAGAAAATAATAATAAATAATAATATTGATTGGATTGTGTCAGAGCATGGCAGAGCCAGGGTAGCTATTTCCCTCTGTTTTCATTCTTTATGCTAAGCTAAGCTAGCTCTGGCTGTGTATTCTAACATACAAGTCTCAGCAAGAAACGACAAGGGGAGAACAAAGACTCAGAGCTTAAACATGAGTTTCTGCCTTTTTTCAATAATAGCAGGAAAATTCTGGATTCTTGCAAAAAATCTGCGGCGTGTGATGCCAGACTCAATTTGTTGTGTGCACTGGAAAATGTCATCACTCAAACCTGACCTCCATTGTATCCATTTATGTCTCATATGTGAGACATCATCAAATCATCAAACTGAGATGTCAGGGAGGTTTTTTAGTAGCCTGACGAGACGCACGTGTTAAAGAGAGGAATAAAGCAGGATCATTTGGCTGTCTGCGTGTGATGTGATGTGATGTGTGCGCCGTGTTTCCAAATCCCCAACCAAATGTGTTCCTATTTGTTAGGTGGGATGTTCAAGCGTGTATTTGTAATAAGGCGAAACCCCAGGCTAATCTTTTAAACACATGTGGCCGAATCAACTCCTCGAGGCCGCTAATAACACTCCTGCATTAACCAATCCCGTTGATTAGCACTCTAATAAACAGTCTCACACCGCTGGGACTATCAACATGTGCCGAGGAGCCAACCCAAATACCCTCAGTAAATTCAAACATATGGATCATTAAAGACCTGATTTGACTTACAGGTGGGATTTCCTTGAAGGAGACTCAGTTTCACACAGCGAGTCCAAATCGAGTGGAAAGTCCCGGCTTTAAAAGGGAATTCCAACGGAGCTTTCCTCTGCTTCCTATTAGTCTTTATTTTCAGTCGAATCACGTCAGGGTTCCTTCTCTATTAAAAGTGTCAGCATTATTTTCATGAGGGATAAAACTTAATTTAAACTGTATGATATGTGGAGGTTAAAACTCACACGTGCAATCTCTTTTCTAAAAAAAAAATCCCCAAAAGTTTAACTTGCTTTACAAGGCTATATAACATATTACGCTGGTAGGATTACCACATAAACAGAGACGGATATTGCAGACGCATGATGTTTATATGAATGTATTTAAATCTCTTTGCCAGCTGTGTGTCTCACACAGTATAAGCTCCGACATTAGTTGGGGTTTTGATGTTCCTTATCTCGTTTCTTTTTTTCAGAAAGAGTGTAATAACTTCATCCGGGTCCTCCAGCCCTACAACCAGACCCATCTGTACATCTGTGGCACAGGAGCCTTCCACCCCATCTGTGCTTTTCTGGAAATGGGCAAGAGGGCAGAGGTAATGTGTTAATGTCGGCGCGCCAAAATGTGGGGTTATTTAATCAGTTATATATATGCAAAGGGTCATTTAGATCTCAATGGGGCTTTCATTAAAGCGTCTGGAAATGTGACAACAGTGTTATAGTAACTAATGAGAGAGAAAAGTCCAATAGTGCTTCCCCTTTAAAGAACAGGCTGCTCACACACACACACACACACACACACACACACACACACATTTTTTTCTGTCGAGCGCAGCAGTAATCATTCCTTACATTGATTATCTCCCCATCAATGTTTTCTTTTGTGCGAAAAGAGCGGTTACAACATGGTTCGGAAATTAAACAACCTCTCCCCCACATAAAAGTTTAATCAGTCATCTTGATGAAGGTCTACAGGTTAATCAATGCAACCAGCGTGGGCTCTGCAGTCCGACAATGGTGAAGGGGAATGGCTGCTCGCACCATGCGGGTTTTGAGTAAAGAAGACCCTGCGTGACTTCCCTTGAGTTTAAAGTGGTGTTGTCAGTAATTGATTTGAAGTTGGGTCTCTCTTTTGTAACTTTTCTTTTTAATATATTCAAAGAATCTGAGGTTGAGCTGTCCATTCGCCGCTACTTTACCCCCTGTTGCACTGTCGCACACACTAAAGTTGCTCTGTAACCAAAGCAGAAAGTTTGTCAATGAAAAGAAAACTGATTATAACTCACGTGTGGCCTGAAGTTGTTGTGCAGTGTGCTATTATGAGGATCGGGTGAAATTTGAAACACAGGCTATAAATGCACCTTTAGCCGGGCTTAATGTGGCTTTCATTGGCCTCGCGTTGAACTCTGACCCTCTCCACCGCAGGACAACATCTTTCGACTGGCCTCGCATTTCGAGAACGGCCGCGGGAAAAGCCCCTACGACCCCAAGATGCTCTCGGCCTCACTTCTGATCGGTGAGTTTGATCCCTGCCTGCCTTGATTAGTTCCAGGAAGTGCACACATTCGATTCAGAGCCGGTCATTTGTTCCTAACTGTTTACTTCTCTCACTGGCAGATGGAGAGCTGTACTCTGGCACATCTGCTGATTTCATGGGAAGGGACTTTGCTATTTTCCGTACCCTGGGAGATCATCATCCAATCAGAACGGAGCAGCATGATTCAAGATGGCTGAATGGTAAAAAAATGAATTTAGCATGGGAAGAAAGTATCAAAGTTTGGGAAAAGTTGTATTTTTGTCCTTAAGGAATGCATTTCCTTTTTGGGTTTTGGGCCATTTTGGAAGTATGCATATTAGCTTTTTCAGCGTTAGACAAGAAGATCAATACCACTCTCATGGCTGTACGTTCAGTTTGAAGCTGTAGCTGGCAGCTCGTTAGCGTAGCTTAGCATAAAGACTAGAAACAGGGGGAAACAGCGAGCCCTGTCTAGTTTTTTCTTCATCAAGAGTTGTTTTTATTCTCCTTGAAATGTAATTAAGTCTAAATTGATATCGCACCGGGGTTTTGTCACTTGTTTACTCAAATATGTTGCCTTTACTGTTTTTTGTAAGAGGCCATGTGCATCCACAAGCTCACAGTGGAAGCTGAAAATGAGTTGGGACTGCGATATCTAGATAATGTACATTTCCAAACCCCACAAACTCCAACAAACTTTACTATTAAAGTAAAATTGGACACTTGTGGCCTGCAAAAACCTCAGCACAAGGATGAAGTAAACCCTTGTCGGAGAGCAATTTTTAAAGAAAGAAACACCACTGAGCTTTTCAACAGGCTTTTGGGGCATTAAATTCTCTCACAAGCCTCGAGTCTCCGATCGTTTCCGTTCGCGAGCAGACATCAGATATCAGAGCCCATTCACAAAGTCACTGGATTTGGCCTGTGCTGGTAAGATTAGCGCGGCA
>OMLP01012063.1:1303-13505 GCA_900302685.1 Spondyliosoma cantharus | reverse complement strand
GGGCTACTCATGTGGTCCTTGGGGGCTACCTGGTGCCCGCGGGCACCGTGTTGGTGACCCCTGCTCTAGCGTGTTAAGCCAGCGTTGCTTTATTTCAACCTAGCTAGCAAGCTAATACAAATGAAACGTTTTCACAAAAAAAGGCATTTAAAAAAAAAGATGACATAATGTTACCTTTATATTGGGACTTCTTCTCCTCCTCCTCTTTTCTTCTCTTTCGCTACTGCGCACCCGAGGGCGTTGATGGCCGGTTCATCTCACAAAATATCAAAACACAACCTGTCTGTCACTTGACATGGCGTGACCGGACCTCTGTGACACCTGTCTGAATCTGACTCTCTGACGTGCGCAGCCAATGACCACATGTCACGTGACTCAGCACCATCAGTGAGAAACATGCCATTGTTTATCTGTTTCTTTGATTTGTTAATATTTGTTATTTTCAGAACACAAAGGGGGAGGGGGCGCGCCAACGGGCATCAAAATTATTTTTTATTTTTTTCTCCCTCCAGGGTGACTGGCGGCACCCCTCCAGCAGTTGGCGCTCTAGGCGACCGCCTATATTGCCTATGCCTAGAGCCGGCCCTGGGTTAATTGATCCACTAGATAATCCAAGACTGCACTTGAAATTCCCAATCAATGACATACAAATAAACAAATAAATGTATGTTCTTGTCCAGTGTCATGACTTAATCAGCACACATGAAGCACATTATCATCACTCCGTCATTTGATGGTGTTTCCTGGTGATATATTTAATGTGATTTTTAAGGTAAAAGACATTAATGGTCACTGTAAGAAACCACATGGTCTCAGAGAGGCTCATGTACTTAAAATCAGAGACCCATTAGTCACCCATTTTTTCCACAGGAATTTTGTGTTACAATCCAAAATACTTCCAGCTGCAGTGTCTATAACATAGGCCTGAATAAAACACAGATTTGTTTGATAATTCTTCCTAAAAGTGGCTAAATATGAGCATCAGTCCATCTTTCCAGGTATCTGCCTCAACCTGAAAATTTTAACTAGATTCAGATTCATTTAACATATGCAAATATATGAAACTCAAATCTCGCAAAGGATTTGTTTTAAGAGTTGGTAAGGTCGGATATTGCACAGTATAGTTTGTCAATGCTGTGAGGAAATACTTGTATTGCTGTTCAGACATAAGTACATTGTCTCATATATTTTGGTATTTAAAAATAAAACATATTACAGGGGAAAAAAACTCATGGATAAAGTTGGAAACATTTTTTTCAAGTAATCCCATATTCACTGTATGAATATCACCTGTTTTGAACGAATATTTAGAGACCAGCTCGGTGGTGCAGGCTGAAAGTCAGCTTCCCGTTGTTACAACCACAGGTACTTCAGTCAGAGGTTTGAAAACAATCATTTTTTTGACATTTATAGAATCAAGCACACTTGATGAGAACTACCTGCTATACATTCTTCATGATGGTTCATAATAACCTGAGCATACAGACACAAAAATCATCATTAAATAAATGTTGTTGTTCATGACACATTCAAAATAAACACATTATTCCACTTCTCATAATAGCAACATGTTAAAATCTAAAATGAATTGGTATTACATCTCAATATTGCCTGAAAACATAACAAAAGCATGTGAATGTTACAGGCAACATGCTTTTATGTTGTGGTTTCAATTGAGTGACAGCCCTTTGGTTTTTAAAAAATGAGATAGCTGCAGTAAACCACAAACAGAAAACACTCTTACAGGAAAAGTAGCTAGTCATTACAGCAACTTGTGTCTCATCGAAATGTTGCTCTTTTTAAAAAAAAAGAAAAAAAAGAAAAAGGCACAGGCACAGGCTCGGACAGCTTTGGTTCTTCTGGGCTTTGCTCTTATTGAGCATGAGTGGGCTCAGTGTATACGTCCAAACACATCACTTTTACTATATTATTTGTAAACCTACATAACAGCAGTGGTGCAGAGCACATCTGGCAGGTTGAGGAGTAGCACCTTGACTGGCATTGTCATATTAAGCCCATATTAACTATTAACTACTAACTACTAATATGACTGTGACTTAAATGTGTAGCTGTGTTAGACTTGGACCTCCGGCAGTGTCTGACTAACATGCCCACTGTTAGGACCACAGAGCTGAACACGAAGGACGCCCCGCTGAGGAAGAAGGTTGCTTTGTAGTTTCCCGTCATGTCTACTAACCAACCTGGAGACAGAGAAAGAGAAAACATGATGAATTTTCTGTTTGTTTGATTGATGGAGTGAGGTCAAGGCTGTTTTAGGCAGAACACTGTTCTCACTTGTTTATGTCAAGATCTCAAAACCAATTTCACCATGATACCTACATCAATTTTGCAGCAGTTGCAATATCAACTCGTGAACACTTACCGCCAATTGGTGGGCTGATCAGGTAGGGGATTCCATGCACGAAATAGACCACACCCAGAGCAGAGGTCAGGTAAGAGGAGCCCACGATATCTGACGTCACCACTGGGATGAGTGCTACGTACGCTCCGTCAAGGTACCCATAGAGCGCAGCAAATGGGACCAGGAGGGAGAAGGAGTGAAGGGTGGGGATGAACATACAGCAGAGGCCCTCCATGCATACCGCCAGCATGTAGCTGAGCATGCGATACTTCTGCAGACACCTAGAGGGGAGGAGATCTATCAGTATAGGGTTTAATTAGAGCTTATTTCAAACAAAAACACAACCTCCATCCTCTACTCACTTCCGGTCTGTGATCCATCCGAAGGTGATGTTACCCACAATGCTGGTAACTCCAAATATGGACATGAGGAAGGCGGCCTGCTGGTGCGGCACCCCCACACTGAGCGCGTAAGGAACCAGGTAAACGACCGGAGCACTGCAGCCATATGCCATAAACAGGATGGACACGGACAGAATCAGGAAGTCGGGTAACATGAGAAATCCAAACTCCTCCTTGGACTTGAGACAAAAACAACCTCCGGATGGAGCTTCTGATGGCTCTGGAGGGCTAACAGTTTTATCTACATGATAGGCATCAAATGGTTTGGCTTCGGTGAGTCCTGAGTCTGCTATCTTTGCATCCATGCCTGCTTCCTTGTTGTTCAAGTTCATGCTTTCCACCAATTTCAAGTCTTGACTTATGCTCCCATCTTCTAGCTCAGGATCTGAGAGTTCAGTCTCCCCGAGCATTCTCATTGTTAGCTTGTTGCTAAATAAAATGCATTCAGCTATCTTCTGATCAGGCAGGCTCGGACGCGACAGCAGCACTATGCTTCCCTGACCGAGTTTGTTGTTTTCAAGTTCAAACTTTTTGAGCGCTCCGTTGGCGATGAATAGCCCTTGAGTTTCCTTGAGGTGGTTTATTCCCAGCTGCTTCGGCTCCACTTGGATGCAATCATCATATAATTGTTCCATTTCTTTAGAATCCAGAGCTGTCGTCATGCAGTATTTCTCCAGGTTCGCCACATTGTTCTCCCATATCCTTCAAAAAGAGTAGAACAGAACAGAACAGAACAGAAAACATATTAAATTGCATCCCAAAAATTCAATTAGGTTTATATTAGTTTTTCAAGGATTAGTTCAAGATTTGGGGAAATATGCTTATTTGCTTTCTGGTGAGAGGTACATGACAAGATCGATACATTATGTGTGTGCATTAGTGCCAGGACACAGCTAGCTTCAATTAGCATGAAGACTGGAAGAAGGCAGCCTGAGTCCATCCAGAGTAAAATAATTTGCCCATCAGCACCTCTTAAGCTCCACAGGATTTTAGCTGTATTCGCATTCGCCAACAGTTTTTGTTTTCTTTTTGTTCCTTGGTTTTGGCTGCAATTCAGTGCATATATGATTTGGACTGCTTGGAATGAAAAACTTCCATGTCATCTTGATCTTGAAATGTGCAACAACCTGTTGCTGATCAGTCATGAAGTGTGTGAACCACAATGACCGCAAGACACCGATTGCAAGACAAGAGATTGTGTTGTGGTTTTACAGGAGGCCATGTGCTGGACTCTTTCTAAGCCACGGGGGGTGACTTCCAGGATTCTTTGCTTGTTGCCTGTCGGAGATGACAGGACTTAAAGTCACTGCTTCCTGCAAAACTTCATATTGTTATTTGTATTTGTTAATCAAACGAGTGCCATTTAATGTGTTTCTGAGTGTAAGAGATGTCAATTGATGTATTTTTTAGCTCTTTTTTAATGCTAAGCTAAGCTAACTGGCTCCTCGTTCAAGCGCCATAGTTCTGGTGCATTCCATTTGAAGTTGGATGTTGGATTTTCCAAGTTCCTAGTCACCCGCCGAAGTCAGATTTCTGACTTGAAAAGTCGGACACACATCACCAACTCCGACCTCAAAATCCAAGATGGCTGCTTCACGAATCAACAGCTGTGAAAGCTGCAGAAAAATGTTCTGTTTATCAGCGCTCCTGTCTTATATGTGTCTCGTTAAATCAGTCTTAAAAACAGATCTGTCTAACTTCCTTCTGTATATATGTTGCTTCAGTGTTTGTATGCGCAAAATACCATGTAATACTTTGCTAAACAACTTGTATTGTTCACAGCATTTTTTCTGTGTGCTGTAAAGTATTTTGGATCATGTTTAAAGTGCAATATAAATAAAGTTCAGTAAAGTTACATTTTGATGGTTGGTTTATTTTCAAAGTTCAATTATCAAGCAACAATTTTTGCAGTAAATCTAAAGCACCTACCTTTCCTTTCGTCTTGGTTCCAGCGGCCTCATCAGGGCACCACAGACACACAGGTTGGAAACAAATCCTCCCAGGATGAGCAGAGCTCCCCTCCAGGAGTAATTCTCTATCAGCAGCTGGACTGCCGGAGCCAGGATGAAGGTCCCAATGCCACTTCCTGAAAATGAGGTGAAATTGGGTTTCAGGGGATGAAATTACTTTACAGAAAAAGAAAGCTATGGGAAAGTAAAGTATGAATGACAATGGAAAAAAGCAACAGGTGTGTAAAGATTTCAATACCAGACAGGGCAATGCCATAGGCCAGAGCTTTCCTCTCATTGAAGTACCTCCCAACCATCGCTATGGCTGGTGTGTAGCTGAGAGCAAAGCCAAGACCTGCAGAGGATGGATAGAGGGGTTTGGAGTTTGGCAAAACCTGCCCAACACCCTGTTATACAACATACAGTACATACAATTTGAGAAATAAAAAACCTGAACAACATTCTATTACATTGTCATAGGCTTGCAGAAAACTGCTGACATTTTTCCTTGCGATTGGGTTGCCCAGATACACAATTTTAGACTGTAGCACTGGTCACATATGTTGCATGTTTGTCATTTGTCAACTCACCATCTGATCTTTCTCTGTCCTTTATCCTTGATATAATTTGTTTAGGAATCATGCTTTGGAAGTGAAATACTTGGATTACAGCATCATGGAGTGGCCATTTATAATGGGCTGTGTGGCGCTCGTTTACCTGTGAGAATGCCCATGCAGATGTAGAGATGTTCCAGACTGGAAGCGAAGGAGCCGAGGACCAGACCAGCAAAAGACAGCAGACCTCCAAGCATCACTGTAGCTCTGCAGGAGAGACGGTTCCCGAGGAAACCCCCCAGAGGAGCTGGAGACACAGTTGGTGTGGATAGCTCTTATCTCACTCAATGATCGCTGAGCAGTTGCCTATATGTCTAACATGTTTAAAACTTGACTGCCACATCTGCATGTGGAGGAGATGTTGGTGAACTTACAGGTGAGAAAGTTGGCAAGCCAGTGACTTCAGTTCAAGACTGCGTTTGAACAGTTTTAAGCATGAATCCACATGATATTGAAGCCAAAAAATTATCTTTTCCAAACCCAAACCAGTCTGCCATAACTGAACTTCTGCCTAAACCTAACCAGACCACAATCAAGGCATCGTTGCGAGATTGAAATTAAAAATTGAATATGACGAAACGTATGTTGACAACATTCATGAGGAACTCTGGTAAAAAGGAAATTACTTCCTGAATCTCTACCAAAAAGTAATATGGGTGCCTAAACAAATACCAGTAAATTTTTCAATGATCTGGTTTCAGATGCTGGGACTGATGGTCTTACCACAGAGGAAAGTGACGGAGTCAATGAGACTGTGGATCCAGGCAGTGGTGGAATAATCCTTCTCAAAGTGCAGCTGGAACTCCACAAAGAACATGGAGACACATCTGAAGGCACAGACAGGGGGAGGTTAGATTTAGTGCTTTTTTTGTCTGCACAAATGTCATATTGATAAATGCAGCTAAAGGATAATAATCCTTTCATAAAAGCTCTTATATTTGCTGTTGAAATACCGTCACTGTCTGGAGGACCTTACTTTGAAAAAGTCCTCTGCCTCACAAAACATAATTCATTTTCCAGTTTGGTCGACACAACACAGTTAAAGATTAGAGTCAGTATGAGCAGCTGAAACAAAACTTTTTTTTGCCTTTAATTTTTTGTGTCATGTCAATGTCCACGCTAAAGGAAGCTACTCTCTCGCACAGACAACACTGCTCCTGCACTGCCCAAAACACCTGGTTTGGAGTCGAGCCTTTACTTCTGTTACTTATATACATCACTATGTAACAAGCATTATGCTAATATATATTTTTATATATCTATTATAAAATATGCTGTACTGCAGCCATGGTTATCAGGTGTAGCTGTTTTATTTTAGATCACACTACCTTGCTCGGCATGACCTGCACTATTCTGCCTCTGATTGGCTACATCCTGCCCTTTGATTAATGCACATGTGCAACTCTCATTAAAGAATGAACAAGGGTGAGATTTCTCACTCTGTAGCTAAAAAGGAGGGTGTTTTTTGAAAATTAAAGTATGTAAACCTATTCTACTAGGACCCCCAAATAAAAGTATAATCCGGAACATTAGCATGGTGTGACCTCTATAATTGTCGGGGCACAATAGCAAGAGAAGACTCCCGGCCTGATGCAATAATTATTGGATGATTTACACTAACTTAATTATGTAATAATAATGTAGATTTAAAAAAATACATAAAAACAGTGGAGGATAAAATAAAGTTAAAACTGTGAAATGGCAAGATTTGAATGACTAAACCAGGCAATTTACAATTTTCTCTAAATTAAGCTTTACAAGGAATTTCAAAGACGGTAATGATGTAACCTGTCTAAACAGGCAGAGCGTGCAAAGTCTGATCAGCTGTCAGCATGTCAGAGATTGTAAGGTGAATGGGTTTATCAGTTTACGGCTGTCGACTGACAGGCAGATATGATTATATCCACCTGTCTGACAGCTCTGTCTTTTTGAGACATTTTTATGACTCTTATTGTCTATGATATAACCCCAGAGTGAACTCACATGGCACTCACTCTCATGGCATCTGAGCGGAGCAGATCAAGAAAGCATTTCTGAGGTTGAGGCCAGAGGGGCAAAATGTTTTTTTTACCAACTGTACTGGTCCAACAAACATTGATTTCATCCCTTTTACAATGTAAATGTTTTTACATGATTGCATTCCTTTATCAAACAAGAAATACACTAAAGAAATAATATGTCAGAGGCAAATTATTCCGCGTTCCGACAGGAGATCCTCTCTTCCACAGGAAACACCTCACCGGCAGTCACGCCTTTAATCCCATGACTGCGTAACATCACACCGTGTCATCACACATTTATAGCGGCTAGTAAGGCTCGGAAGAATGAATTTGGCACGGCTGATCTGTTGGCTGCACAGACCAGTTTTAAGTGATGGACCACGGCCTTTTGAGTATTTGTAAGCGTGAAACAGCAGGAAACAACAGGATATGTGTACCAAGAGATGGCCAGTGTAAAGCTAAGAGCTAAATATTTCTTCATCTACTCCCATTTGAGGATGTCAAGACTCAGCGGATTAACTTTACCTTTAATAGAAATGTGAGGTTTTAATCTCTGAATAGATACTGGCTGTCTCTGACCCGACTTCAAACCTGGAAGCAGTACGTTTTGCCATGTTTTATGTTGCTTTACCGTTTATTTTGTAGATTAGCCTGTTGAATCAGGTGTTAGCATGCGGCTCGACTAATTTAGCTACTCCCAGTCTGGGTTGATGTTGGACTAATGTTGTAAAGCTGACAGTCAAGAAACTGTGTGAACGTTAAGCCTCCTTTACTATAATGCTAGCTCAGCTAGCGTTAGCTTTGTTATTATAAAAAGGCCGCTGGGATCCTCACCAGTATAGTGTGTGTATGTGTGTTGCTGCTGTTTGACAGACATGCCTCACAGAAAACAATATGGGTATGTGTGGAAAAAGTACTAATTAGCACCCAGCAGCTAGCTTTTGCTAACACCATACACAAAGTTTATGATTTAGAAGCAGTTCTGGTTGTGATTTTCACAGTAGAGGTGAAGATAACTGGAGGCTACTTACACCAGCACAACATTACAGTACATAAACACCTGCAGTCAGGTAAACAGGAGCGAGGATGAATCCACTTTTAATCCCAGATTTTAAAAAAGTAATCTCTGAGCTCTCCCCTGGTCAGTAAAGATTCTGATGAGACAATCAAACAATTTTAGCTCAAACTTTACAATTTACAGACTGATAAATTCATAGTTTAGCTTGTATACTATCGGGTAGATGCTTAGTGGTGGTTCGACCACGATGTAGTTCATTTATATCCTAACATTAGCTTTTTACTTCTGCCGATTTCATTCATGCTTCAAAAATCACAAAATTGGTGTTTATTTTTGCTGAACAAAACCTTTAAGTATCATAACGTTGTGTTCACTGCTGAGTATATAATCCAAAAGTCCCGTAGGCTATTTGTAGTTATGGAGGCAATCTGCTGACTGCGCAAAATTGGAAAATGGAAACACCTCAGCAGGATTCAAAGACTTAATGGAAAAAAACTACAATATTGCCGATGAATTCGGCTTGTGGCTTGCACAATGTGAGCTGAGAGGAAATGGAGTCTTGCCAAGTAATAACATGGAGATGTTAATTACCAAAGCTGAGAACATGAGGCCTTGTTGAACGTAGCTACAAATGTCTCTGTTGAGAGTCGCGTCAGGTCATGTTCAGAAACACTTTACACTGACTGATGCAATCTCACTGCCTGATGTTGTTTTTCCAAGTCTGCAGTGTTCTTACAGAAATACTCTTATCATGTGTTGGCCGTTGTACTTTGTGAGGTTAAAGACTTACAGAGTGACGACCTTTTGGTTCTCTCTCTCACACACACACACACACACACACACGCACACACACACGCACACACACACACAATCTCACCTGGTCACTGCCCGGATGCAGATGGAGGTGAGGAAACAGCCAGCGACGATCATCCAACCCCAGCCTCCCTCTGGCGGGGTCGAGATGCCCGACGCCCCTCTGCCTGCCTTCAGCTTCTGCTTCTCGGTGACTGCCATCGCTCCAACCAATCACAAGCTCCCTCTCTTAGGGACGCTGGAAGTCAAAAATCCAGTCTTCTAAGTTCTTCTTTTATTTCTAAATGTGCAACATGTTTTCATTTGCCGAACTGGCTGAAAGGTCTTCAGGAAACTCAAAGGTCCTCCTCCTCTTTCTGCTTCCACCTTCTTCCTCCTCCTCTTGCTCAGTCACTGAGAAAACAGACAGACATCATCAGCTCCTAAGCACACCATAAATAAAACTTGTCAAGTAACAGTTGGTGCATTATTTCATCCTTCACATGCAGTTTTCATTCATTGTTTAATTTACTTAAACCGCTTATCCTGCGCAGGATGGGGGGGGCGGCAGATCCCAGCAGGGTTCACCCTGAGCAAGTCACCAGTTCATCAGGTTCCTGCAAATATAATTCTCCGCGGGTTGACGCATGATGTAAATGCACTCTACAAACTGGCCGTCCTTTTGCCTCCAGTGGCAGCTCTGCAGTACTAAGGGTGCACCGATCCGATATTAAGAGACAAAATAGCTGGATCAGGGAACTGGAAAAATACTTTTTTTTTCCTCCATCGCAGCACATCCTACAACTACATTTTATTTATTTTAATTTAAGAAGCTTGATTACATTCTGTTTTAGATTTGAATGCACAATTGTTTTTTTTTATAACAAATAAATAAGAATTCAAATATTTTTTTACATGTTTACAATGTTTGGTAACTGTTTGATTATTTTGTCTTAGTTCGGAAAGTAATGTTAAGTTAGGAAAGTCTGGTGCCTTTAGTCTCTTCCACATGGTGGAAGGAAAGTATAAGGTGGAAGGTATACAGTTTATTATTAATTCAACAATGGTATCGGTTTGGTATCAGGTATCGACAGATACACAAAGCCCAGGCATCGGTATCGGAACCGAAAAAGTCGGATCGGTGCATCCCTATGCAGTGAACGTCTATAGTTGTCTCAGTGCATTTTCACCCCCAACTTAGTTGAAATACTCCACGTTTTACAGTTTGCTTTGTCTATATTATCAACATGTTTGTTCTTAACTAAAAAGGTTAGCCTTTCAGATAAATTCATCAAAAAAATGTAAATTCACTCTCTACTCACAACCGTGCTGACAGAAACCACAACTACTAAAAAACAAGTCCCCTTTTACTTCAGTTGTTTAGGAGAATGCTGCATCCCCCTGTCCTGGAGCTGTTAAATGTTGGCTGTTACATCCTGTTCTGTTCGGTTTAAACATTTAATAGTCACACCCCGAGGCTAGGGTTAGGGTTATTGTGATTGTGAACGTTCAAGCAGTAGGCGTTTCCATTTGAAATGCTCAAGGCTTCACACCTGCTGTGCTGCCTCTTTGCATTTCAGGTTCTTGACCTGAATTGGACTATTACAGAGACCCATCATCAGGAGAAAGCTTGAGGAATCCTGACAAACAAGTAGTGTTGATAGGTGGGTGAGAAAGAGCAGAGGCTTCAGTTAGAACAAAACAATGAAAGAAACACTTTTTTACAAACTTTAAAAGAGAGGTAATAGGAAGAACAATCATCTGTGTGCTGTTGAAGCTCACTGAACTCGTCCAACTCCTACTGAAAGTAAAAGTAAACTTTCAGTGAGCCAGCAGAGTTTACTCAGATTCACTGAAAAGAGTGCAACTCTTGGACTGTGTAAGAGTTCTTTCAACAACAAAAAAATGTGAATGAAAGAAAAAATGTCCAGAAAAACTTTGTCACCTGAAGTCAAAAACGTTAAAATTAGCTTGTACAAATTCACTGCATCTGAAGTTATACTCCTGTCTCTATTTACACTGAAACAGCATCCACACGCACATTTTCTCTGTGCTTTTATTTTGTAATATGTTCAACACACAGGCTGCCTACGTATCTGTTTTGGTGCAGCATGGATATTTTTATAATGTCATGGATGTACCCAAGAATAATCTTGAGCGTCCTAAAGTTTATTAAGTACAGCTTGGGAAGTGTATTACCAGAAAAAAAAAGAAAAAAAAAGAAAATATATGTCGATAAAGAGAAGAAGGCAGAGAATGAGACGTCGTCGAAGAGAGCGAATTACAAAGACGTGCCATCAGTGTAAAGTCAATGAAGAAGTATATAAAGTGTGTGTGGACTTACATCAGGCTGCAGCCGCTCTGCGCTCCTCTGTGTCACCGCTTCATGACTGCAAACTCTCTGAAGGAGCTCCGCAAACACGGGAGGCACGAGGAGGAGGAGGAGGAGGAGGAGGAGGGAGCCGCCAAGTATACTTTCTACACAAACGCCAAGTGTGTCTTTACGGTATCTCTGTTCCTTTGTTTTACGTTCTTTGTTGCCACATTTTTTTTTTTTTTATAACAATCTATATTGTTTTATTCCCCGTGGTAAAGATAACGTGTGACCTGTTCATCGATCCAAAAAACGGTGTGTCGGTCGGTGTGTCTGGAGAATTTGTTTTTGACTTATAAAACAGATATAATATTCGTGGTATGGAGGCCCAAATGTGTCAAAAAGGCACTTGAAGAGAATTTTGTCACAATTTGTAAGCGGTGGTTTACATTCCTTCCCACCGCTTTTTTTAAACATGTAATTAGAATAGCCTTTTTTAATATGCACTATTATTTTGTTTTGTTTGTTTGTTTATTAAGTACATGTTTGAAATAAAGATTTCAATCAACAACATTTTTTAGGATAAGGATTTGTTTCTGACTTTTACAGCCGGTAGGATGTTCGTGGTATGGAGGCCCACAAGTGCCAAAGTCACAATTTGAAAACAGTATAACTTCTAATATTCATTTTTCTGAGAAGTGTTTAATTCCCTACATGTGGTAATCACTTGATTATCTATTTATAAAGATTTA